>OZ022253.1:4492520-4583187 GCA_963978915.1 Caenorhabditis parvicauda
TATACCAATCAAAATCTCACAAACTTTTTCCGACCCCAAAATCGAAAAAAACCCATGGGTTCTCTTGTAGCTGTTTTAGTTATACTGCACACATTCTAATTCGCTATAAGGCGCTTCGCACATCAAAATTTTTTTCATTCTTTTATCCTATTTTTCTCATATTAACCAGCGAAATTGTTTCGCCAATTGCTGTTGAAAAATTGCAACTTATGTAACTTTTCTTCGGAACTAGTTTTTCATCATGATTTTTGAAAAAACGTCAGAGAAAAAAGTTTTTAACTACAGTAACTGTGATTTGATCTACAGCGGTGCAGGATTTACAAAGGGGCGGAGTTTGTGCTCGCTGCTTATTGGTCGCCTCCCCTCGCTTCTTGATTCGACAATTTTCTATTGCGCTTAGCGTAACTTAAAATCGCTCAAAACATCAGAGAATTTATTCAGTTAATGATAAAATAACATTAAAATGACTCCAGCTCATTGTTCTCTCTTTCTTATCCTTTCTTCTCTGATCGATTCTTAATTCTGTAAATGCACATCAACGACTACGTGCCCAATAGTAGCCGTCACGCCTGTTTGGCCCAAGTTACGTCGCGAAAACGCATTATTTCACGGCGTTCACGAGTGCCAAACAGTGTGTTCAGGCGTCCGGTGTATGCAGACCAAACACTAAACACGACGACAACTCACACTAGAGTTTGAATCGATTACATTTTCGATAGATCTGAGAGACTTCGAATACAACAAGTGAACGCTCTGTTTTGAAAAGTACAGTGTGGACAAAAATGCCGAAAGGGTACATGAAGCTTTGCTACTCGAACATGATTCTAGATTTCTGTCTGAAACTTTGGCATATCGTAGCCAACACTATTCTCCACAAGTATATTAAATGTCATCAGTATTGTATGATGATTTGATTGAAAACAGTGGAGCTTTAAGCGGTCATAAAATAGAGAAACGCTATTGTAAACTGAAGGTACTGCTTGTAATTTTGAAGACATGTTCCTTCAGAACGGAATCTTAGAATCTTGTTAAACTATTAGGTTGTCGATTAAGTATCCGAATTTTTTGTAGAAAATTTCATTTATCATTATCTTAATGCATAATGGTGATTTTATATATATTGGCTATCAGCATCTATGACTTGTTACCAACGTTGGGGTAGCTTCTCAATGACATCGCGACACCAGGTCTCGCAGTATGACTGGAAGAAGTTGCGGAGATGGGGTTCGACCTCGACCACATCAGCGTAATTATTTCCATCTTCACATCGTTGGAGGCCAGAAACCATATAGAAATAAGAAAGGGCTTGATCAAAACTATAGCGTGGGTGGGGTAAGAGGGTCCAACCGTAATCGAGTAGCTCACGTCAGTCTAAACTGTGATATTGTTTCATCCCAAGTGTCTTTGAATCAATATCAATCAAAATCTCACATTTTTCGAGATTTTCTCTGACAATATCACCCAAAAGTATCTACCATCTTGGATACCCTCACCATCCTTTTCCCGACGACCTAATTGATATTTCAAATGCCCGCGAAAACTCGGCTGGCAACATTGGTCGACCTTCATGTGTTGTTCAACACCTGCTGCGTCCTCTAAAATAGTAAATCACTGCGCAGCAACATGGCTCGCGTTTGACACAAAAATTTTGCATCACACCATGGTGACTCGTCACACCCTAGAACAAAGGCGGCTGAGAACGTGGTGGAGAGCAATTTTGAATGCAAATTCGAATTTTGGCAGCAACCTTCCTTGCTTTTGGGCTACTGTAACTCAGGGACGAAGGCTCAGAATCCTGCGAATCTAAGATTTTCCGGAGAATCCTTGGCATTTTTGAAGGCATTCTGAATTTTGCGGATTTTTTCAAACTGTTCAATTTAGGCATCAGTAAAAGCTACTAGTTTTGAGTTTTTCTATGGAAACAAGTCACAGGTTGTTAAGACATTTCTGAAGTCAACTTTGGAAGCCTGTAACTTCAGAACGGATGCTCAGAATCCTGTGAAACTTCATCCCAAACGTTCCTGAACCGATACCAATCAAAATTTCAACAACTAGCTGTTGAACCTTCGCTGCGCTCAGGCGTTTTGCGTGTTTTTTTTCGGATGGTCGTATTCTTTGCTATCGATAAACTTAAACGCAGAAAATAATTTTTCTCATGGAATCTACTTTCTATCCATGTTTTCTGCTGCCCCTGGGTTCACCGGCGAAGGGCAAAATTTTCTACTCCCGGGGGCTTCGCCCCCTGGGAGACCAAGTGCACAAAAAATTTCTACTCCCGGGGGCTTCGCCCCCTGGGAGACCAAGTACACAAAAATTTCTACTCCCGGGGGCGAAGCCCCCGGGGAGACCAAGTACACAAAAAATTTTCTACTCTTGGGGGCTTCGCCCCCTGGGAGACCAAGTGCACAAAAAATTTTCCACTCCCGGGGGCTTCGCCCCCCGGGAGACCAAACGCACGTATTTTTACGTCTAAACTTTTCAGAAAGAAAAAGAATACATACACTTGTAGAGCCAAGAGAAAAAACAAAAGAAAATGAACGAACAGGAATTGATCAATCATCGGACAGTTTTGTAATCGACATCTCTGCCACTGCGCTTTGAAAAAAAAAATTTTTTTCATGAAAACACGTGTTCGACACTTGTTGAACATGGCATACTTAACACGTGAAAATTGTCCCCAATTTGCACTAATTCGGTCATAACTACAGTATCGTAATAGGTAGAATTCTCGAAGAAGTTCGGGCAAAGTATACGTTTTCTATTCCAGGAGGCGAAGCCCCAGGAATAGGTCAAAAACTGTTCAATTTTTCATTACTGTAACCAAACTACTGTATAAATACAGTTAGATAGATCACAACAGATTTCGGAGTACTGTAACCCGACTACGGTAACTTTGATAAGTTCAAAATTATCGCGGAATCCAACGTTCAAAGTTTGAATAAACTTCCGGTTACTGTAGCTCCACTGCTTTCTATCAGTAGATCAAAAACTCTTGTATCAAACTACTGCAGGTTTACGAATAATTACAGTCACTCGACTATGGTAAGTTCTACAAGTCGCTGTATACTGTATGTGTTTTCCCTGCCAAAAACTGTTCTCAACATGGTTTTCATAATCGATTTCCCTGTCGCAGGCTGAACTAACAACTGTGATTCACCATTCGCGGCCCGAAAACGGCACACGGCAAACATTAATACCATGAACATTTTGCATTTTACATCTGTAAACAGTGGACAAACTTGTTCACATGATACTGGTATGGGTTTTTTATACATCTACTCCATAACTAAAACGTTGGATATTTGTCGACATTTTATCGGTGATTTGCAAAAATCCGACACTTTGTCTACTATTTGGGCCAAATTGCATGCGAGGGGCCTGAAATCGACGTTTTCAACGCATTTTCCCGACGCAACGCGAGTCGTTCTGGAATACCTCCGCATCTTTCTCTCTGTCTCTTACTCTCTCATCGAAACGACACGCCAGCTGACACTCGTTTTTCTTTTTTTTTTTCATTCTGTCATCGTTCTCTCTACTTGTTTGGGTCTTTGATTTCATTTGTTTTAGTCTGTATAATCAAGAAAATAATTTTTTGAAGTGAATTGTTTCATTTAGATTTAGTAAAATCCTTAGAATCTTCGTTTTTTCAAACAAAGAATTTAGGCCAAGTTTGAGAGTTTATATTTCAGAATTTTTGATTTGTTAAACACGTCTATTTCACTATTTTGTTGCTCATGTCAAAATATCAAAATGACCCACCTTTGTTCCGACTTCTTACAGTTGTAATTTTCAGAAACGTCGCAGACCTGCTCTGGAAATTGAAAATCGACAAAGTCCAGGAACATTTGGGATTAGGCTTGGGTAAACTCATGCCAGACCAGGCAAAACTTAGTTTCGTCCAGGTGACCGGGCCAGTTTCGGTGATTTTGGGGGAAATCCAGTTTTTTCGAAATTTTCTTTTAGTTACCTAAATTTATAAACTTACATTTTCTCTGTGATCTTGCTGCATTGGTTGTTTATTTTTTCTTAAAATGTTTGTTGTAGTGTAATCAGTGTTTTATGGAGAAGAATGAACAACCAACTGCTATTATAATTACAATTTTGTCACATTCATTCGAAAATTCAAGAATTTCAGTTTTTTCTGCCGAAAACAGTTAATTTCGATATTCGGAATATAGTTGGACTTTTTTGAATTACCCTTCTATTCTTCCTTGCATTGATAAGTAGTCAAAAATTCAGGATTGAAGGACACTATCACTGAGACCTCAATGTTACACCTTTTTTCTGTGCTCTCCTTCAACTGGCAAGAATTAAACGGTATGTTTTGTTTTAAAGTTGAAAGCTAGATATTGAGGATTGCGTTCAAAGCTGACTAGTTGTATCACTTAGACTCTATTTTGTGTTTGCATATATCGACCCACTTTCCCATATGCAACAACAGTTTTTTAGACTCCGATCGACATCGATCGTAGAATTATCGAGGAACAAACTACATCCTCCGGAAGAAATGGAAGCTTCAACCCTCACATGTGGAAGCTGTAGAAGAAAAAGTAAAGAGCAGCCACTTCATAGCTGTCTACTTCGAGTTCAACCCGTCATTCGAAATTTGCGAACCAAAGAGGTAATTTGTTCATTTTTGATAAACCTCATAATGGAAAAGTAGAAAAAAAATTCAAAAAGAAGTCGGAATACTATGTAACCCTGGAATTTACATGTAGAATTTTGTTAGATCACGAATTTTTAAAATTTCTTTTTATCTGCTACCTCATAAAATTTTGAAATTGTTTGTCTTCCAGTGTTCTGCGTCGACGCGGAAATGAACATCGACGACAGTGCACCACTCTACCAGAAGAGAATTCGCAAATACGAAACTTTCGAAAAAAGAATGACGCGGAAGCATAAACTTGGTGAGTGTTACATGTTGGAATCAATGAGAACAATTTCAATTTCAGTTAACGAGGACCAACTTCCAATGACTACTATGAACGTCTGAAGAATTCAATAAACTCACTCAAAAACATTGACGGAAGACGCAGTCACCAACGCCATCTGATGACATGTAGGAAAACACGGACACCGGCAGACCACAGACGCGGGCAAAGTGAGTAATGAGAGTTCACGAAGTGAGTATTTTTATTTCTTGATCCTTCAAATAAGTTCGGAAATTACAACTCGCACAGTGCACCCACGCAGTGCTGCGTGGCACATTTATCAGTTTTAGAGTTTTAACATGACATTTTAATCCGGATTGAAACGATTTCCGAATTTTCAGAACAATAAAGAGAGCGATATTCACTTGGGATTTTCGGCCCAAGGTCTTGGCATTTACAAGGTAACTATAATCTCAATTTTTGATCTCATTCATCATCTTTAAGGTGTAAAATCGAATAACCCCTCGTCCGTCTTTCAGTTGGAGTGAGTTGAAAATCCAGTTCAAACGCGGAAAGGTGATTTTCTAGTTAAATTACGGAAATGGGCAAAAGTATAGTATCTTAAATTTGACTCTTTTCGATCATTGAAGATGGTCATTTAAAAAATGATAACTACTCATGCAGAAAAAAATAAAGTTCATGAGCGCGATTTTGACTAATCTTTCTCAATTTGTACCATGTAAATCTCGCGTCATGTCCGAATCTCGATCTCCAACCTCCCGCCAACAGTTATTGGCACAGGTGCATTTAGGCTTAGGAAAGGCCAGAATGGCTTGATTTGGAAAACAACTTGTGAAGATCTAAGTTTTGAAAACGCTGGTAAACTAAGAATTCGAGCATGTTATGGTGAGAAAGATTATATGAAATCGTTGCATCTCTCGCTTTCATCACGCACAAGAATCTTTCTCGAGCATGTTTGAAAAAAATCTTTTCCATCTAAAAGTTTGACTTCTATTACAGTGTTAAGATTAAAATTGCTGAAATTTTGCTTGATGCCTGTTCAAAATTCCTTATTTCAGTGAGGACGCACCTAACCATTAGGAAGCTTCTCAAGGTGTGACAAGGACTGCCCGTGAAAAACAGAGGTAACCGGTACCCATATCCCTCCTCCCACCCCCAAGCAGCGTTTTTATCCAGAAATCTGATGGTTTTGAATTCCATTTTCACTGTTGTTTATGTATCTTATTGTCTATTGAATAAATTTGATTGGAATAATTCTTATTGATTGGGGGCGTGGCCGAAAACGTCGTGTGAGCGCAACGAAGCCCTGGCCGGTGGATGAAAGATTGTCGATGTTTTCGCGACGTTTTCAACGCGCTATAGTAGCACGACACGAGACGCTATGAAATGTCGACAAATATCCAACGTTTTAATTATGGAGTAGATGGGAAATGTGTAATCGCGCTCTATCTAGAAAGTGAGTTGGAGCTATCTGGGATGTAAGTATGCTCTACCTATAAATCTAGTTAGAGAGATTGATCGGGAACGACAACAAAAACCTATATAGAAAACCTTTTTAGCTCCAGGTAGAATGTAATCGCGCTCTATCTAGAATTCAAGTTATAATGCTTCATTCGGGATGTAATCGCTCTCTACATGAGAAACCAAGATAGATCTATCTGGGATTGAAGTGTGCTCTATCTAGAAAACACTTGTTAGCATTGGGTAAGATGTAAACGCGCTCTATCTAGAAATCAGTTAGAGCTATCGGTGATGTAAGTAAGCCCTATCTAGAAATTAGCTATGTGGGATGTCAACGCGCTTTATTTAGAAAACCTGGTTTGCTCCAGTAAGGATGTACTCGCGCTCTATCTTTTTTCCAAAAGTTATTCAAAAATAAGCCACCTGAAGTCAGTTCGTCTATATTGGTAACACTACAGTACTACTGCTAGTAGCACGCATCTATAAAAAAAGATTAAACGCGCTCTATCTAGACACCTTCTCTACACTAATCATTATACCATTGACCGCAGTCAATGTGCACAGATCGGACGACCGTCTAATACCATAATTAGCCTCGATTACAGCCATGTCACCACATGATTCGCGTGAATTCGCAACTATCCGTGAATTCATGCAGTGCCATTGCTGTTTTCTGGGCGGGAAAGGGGGGAGTAGGGGAGGGTCGGCGAGCGGTAGACACAATAAATGACCTCCAATTTGGAAGAGGGAAGGAGTTCTGAAGGACGTTTCGAAATTTGTATCGCACACGCGCGGTCCGCTTTTTTCAGACCGATTTTAGCCTCACTACGATCACAGAGGGGTTGAAAAGTGCCCATTCTTGGTTTTGCGTTGCGCTTTTTCTGATGGATTTCAACCTCACTACGTTCATCTTGCGAAGTCCCGCTCAATTTTCATTTTTCATCGCAATGCGACCAGGCGGTGCGCTTTTCTTCGGATTTGAGCCTCACTACGATCATAGAAGAAAGACCTTACTTTGATTTTTCACCGCCTTGTGGTCAGGCGTTGCGTTTTTTCCTAACGGATTTCAACCTCATTACGTTCAATTTGTGAGGCTTACTTTTGATATTTCACCGCAAAGCGTCCAGGCGTCGCGTGAGAAACTCTGATAGACAAGAAAAGTTGTTAGTAACCTAGCTTCGCTCAGCTACTTTATGGTATTTCAAACGTAGCTAGGCTAGATCACACATAGATTAATGAAGCTTTTGACCGTAGTGAGGTTCAAGACATAACAGGGATGACGTAGATTGGTTGAAAGAGTAGCTACGCTCGCCTTGGGAGGGCAGGGGATGGTTGAACCATAGTAGAAATATCCGACAGTCTGGGACGCATGAAAGTTTTGGTTTGGGGTGTGATGGAGGGGGGCACACGAAGGTTTCTCACTCACCCTCAGGCTCCGCCCCTTTTCCCTCAACCGGTATACTTCAGCCTGTGTCTGGCGTCTCCACCAATCACACACTCTTTTCGCGCTCAAATTGACCGGCACTGGGACACAAAAGAGGCCCTACTGGTTGTGTATGTGTCTGTGTGTCCTAAATCCGCTAACTACCCCTATATGAAGACGACAAGTTGAATGAAATTTGAATTTTCAAGTTTGGCGCCAAAAATATTCGAATTCGGGTTCTGGCGCGAAAATATTTGGTTTGATTACTATATCGACAAATTGATTATAATTTTTGAGAAGAATGCATTTGTCACAAAATGATCGTTTAATATTTGAGTTCAAAAATTTGGCGCCAAACAAATTTTTAAAAAATATAAACCATTGATTTCGACTAAAAACTCAAAATTTGATTTTCGCGCCAAATTTGATTTCGAAATTTTGGCGCGAAAGGGAACTTTTCAAAAGTTGGTCTTGTTCCTACACAGTCCGAAGCAGTAGCGGATGGGAAATTTGAATTTCTTTTTTGACGGGAAGATATCGAAATTGATTTGGGACTTTTTTTGAATAAAATCTATGAATAAATCGAAATTCTGGTAATTTTCTGAAAAGTTCAAAAATCTCTAGTTTAACGACATGGTGTTGTATAGGGACAATGGATCGTTAAGCGACAGATCTCGAAGGTGGATAAGGCGGAATTGTAGTTGAGCAGTCTCTGCTGGGGTAGACTGCAAAAGACTACAAAATTTTGCAGGAGTGTTACTGTAACTACAGTATCTTAATCATTTAAGAAATGATGGAGAGCGAGAGAGAAAAGAGAGAGAGGAAGAGAGAGGGAGAGAGAGAGGGAGAGAGAGAGAGAGAGAGAGAGAGAGAGAGAGAGAGAGAGAGAGAAAGAGAGAAAGAGTTAGAGATGGAGAAACTGATCGCCACGTGCCGGGCAAAAACTAGCCATCAACGGGGAACAACTGAAAAACAGCTTCAAGCGACAGAACCAGTGTTGTGATAACAGGCACTACTATCCCGCGCAAAAGCGGGTGATTAGAAAAAGGGGCGGAGCCTGGAGGCTTCTGATAATCGGCCTTCGGGGCTCTCCGGTTGATTAATCTGAAGTGGCTGCGTATCGACTCGCTAATCCCAGCTTCACACCTCTTCTCAGCAACAGGATATTACAACTACGAATGTTGGTATAGAGTCGACGAGACGATGTCCGTGATGTGGAACAAGCAGGAAGATCGATAACAGTTTTTTCGATTCATCGCGAAAAATTATGCTTGGAAAATTTCGAGTTTAGTGTGCATACACTGGTTCTATTCTTGACGCAAAAATGCAGAAATTGTGCATACACTAGCCTTATCCGTGCCGCCCATGTGCAAAAAGTTTGCATATAATATCCCTATCCCTGACGCACAAATGCAGAAAGAGTTCTCACTTCGCTATCTACTATGACGCACAAATGCAGAAATTGTGCATACACTATCCCTATCCCTGACGGACAAATGCAGAACGTGTGCGTACACAGTTCTTTCCGAAGCAAAAAAAAACAAATAATAACGGCTTAAGGCAGCCAATCAGAATAATAAACACGATAAAAATGTATTAAATTTATTCTTTGTACAAAAAAAATCGATAATGGGTTCAAACTCTCGATGTGTGAATTGAGAAAATATGAAGGGAAAGACTACATACAGAAACACATCGAAAAAAACAAAAAGACGGAGGCTCCGCCCACATTTCAAGCGTTACGCAGAACGAACTTTTTCGGATTCTGGAGTCGCCGACCTTTCGCGGGTTCCTTTTTCTTCAATTTGGGTTTTTGTGGGCAAAATGGAAAGAGAATGCCTAAATTATACATATCTACCCATGTTGGTTCAAACCAGAAAATTTCAAACTCAGCAATAGGAAAATGTGAGCAGGTGTAGTTTCGAGAAAATTTTGATCTGTGATCTACAATCGTGAAAAGTGCAATTTCAGCTAGAGATATGAAAAAAGGATGGACTAAGTTTTCAAAAATTAGATCGACTATTTTGAAAAGCTAGGTCAGGACGTTTCCATCTAGAGATATGAAGTTGGATGAATTAGGTTTTCAAGAACGGATCGAATATCTTGAAAAGCTAGGCCAGGGAATCGGAAAACCAAATTTAATACTTTCTAGGTGCAATTGTATAGTTTTTTCGGCGAAAATAAAAACTTTCGGATGAGAAATTTCGTGTGAAAAGCAAAGGTAGCTCTCTTCAGAAGAAAAAGTCATGAAGAAGTGTGGTCCGTTTGTGCTCGGCACGATGCATGAAGGCTTCCAGGGCTCCGCGAGCAGTACCATCAGCCCGTTCGACGGCCCATGCCAGCTCTTCGACTTCCTTCTCCAATTGCGCTTGCTGGTATTCGAACTGAAATATTGCGTGGTTAGGTACTGTACTTACAGTATGTACAACTCATTCACCGGGTCACTTCGTGATACCGCGCAGCAGCGCGCGGACCAGACGAATTGAAAATCATCTGTGAACCTCCGGGTAACGATGCGCTTTCGGACAGCGTTCAGACTGTCTCGAGCCGATGCCTATGAGCTGAGAACGAACCGCGGAAACAGGCTGTGACCGAATAGCGCGTTGTATTCATTGAGATGTTACTGTATTTTACAAGTTCAGTTTTTTCCTAGTACTTTTAGCTGAAGTTAGAAGTAATTGTGGTTCATATTAATTAGGATTCTAGCTTTTAGAAGAGATTCAAAGTGTTTTGATCGACACAATTTTATTTTTATGTTTCACACTGAATTCAAAACGATGTTTGAAGAGAGGGAGAGAGAACACGAAAGAGAGAGAGCGAGAGAGAGAGAGAGAGAGAGAGCGAGCGAGAGAGAGAGAGAGAACGAGAGAAAAAGAGAGAGAGAGAGAGAGAGAGAGAGAGAACGAGAGAAAAAGAGAGAAAGAGAGGAATGAGGGGGAAATAAACCGCTTCCACGAACTGACTAATAATGTTCTCACGATATTATAGCTCAAATTAACATTTGATCTTTAAAAAGGTCAAGTATATTAATCAAGTTTCTCATGAACACATTGATTTTAGAAGGAAAATCCATTGGTGTCATCAAGATTCACATGCGCACCACGTCACCATTGATGTCTTCCTGAGAGGGGAAGCCAAGTTCTGAAGGACGTCACATATTTGAAAGGCATCAATGAGGTCTTCACAGATAATCGAAACTACACTCTAACTTGACAACAATAAGAGAGTGTCGTTGAGATGCTTCAAAATTTGAGACTGGATGTCTCTCTCACTTCTTTCTCGCTTTCTTTCTTTCTCTCTCACTTCTTTCTCGCTTTCTTTCTTTCTCTCTCTCTCTCTCTCTCTCTCTCTACGTTGAAAATCACATAAAGATATAGCCCATAGACTTTTCGATCTCGGCAACAAAATATTGATATTTCTATTGTTATTGGTTTAGAAACGCTTGGGATACACGAAAATCATAGCATCACGAGATTCTGTTCGCTACAGTTATAGACCTCCAAAGTTCTCTCTCTCTCTCTCTCTCTCTCTCTCTCTCTCTCTGTCTCTCTCTCTCTCTCTCTCTCTCTCTCTCTCTCTCTCTCTCTCTCTGTCTCCCACGCTTACCGTATACCTGACGGCGGCGCCGCGCAGGTCGTCGCGTGCCTCCACCGGCCCGGATAATCCCCTCATCCACTGCCGCGCGGCTTTTGAATTCAACGCCGATTATCCCCCGCTGAGCGGCCCCCATTCTATATATTATATACTCATGATATTCTCTCTTCACGGCGGATTTGGATAGAGAGAGAGAGAGAGATTAGAGACGCAGAGTGATCAATTTCCATAATTACAGTTTTACCAGTCAAGGGGGGACAATGACTCTTTTAGAGAACACAGATTTACGACTGACCCAAGCCAACATCTCAGAGAAAGAGTGATAGTTCGTAACATCTATCATTCTCTCTCAGGACGAAAAAGAGGAAACAGTGAAGAGTCGAACAAGGGATCATCTCGAAAGAAGAGTATATTTACGACTAACCCAAGTCAACATTACAGAAAAAGAGTGACAGTATTGTACTATCCCACTCTCCGCCTTTACAGAGGATTTCGAGAGAGATTAGGGACGAAGAGTGATCAATTTCCCTAATTACAGTTTTACCAGTCAAGGGTGGGGGATAATGACTCTTTTTGTGGGAGACAGATTTACGACTAACCCAAGTCAACATTACAGAAAAAGAGTGACAGTATTGTACTATCCCACTCTCCGCCTTTACAGAGGATTTCGAGAGAGATTAGGGACGAAGAGTGATCAATTTCCCTAATTACAGTTTTACCAGTCAAGGGTGGGGGATGATGACTCTTTTTGTGGGAGACAGATTTAGGACTAACCCAAGTCAACAAGGCAGGACTGAAAAGGGTAACAGTGAAGGGTCCGACAGTGGTACGCATGAAACAATAACTAGAATTTTTGATCTAATTTTTTTTTAAAACAATATAACACTCACCAGCGTCTTTCTCGGGCTCGGCTCCATGTAGTAAGCAAATGGATATGTAAATTGAAGTGTATATCTGCACTTTGTCAGAAGAGAGACTGCGGAATGCAGGTACTGCCAGTCAATCCAAGTGCCGTCGTGTTGGTTCACCTAAAAAGTTGTTTCAGGATAGTTAAAGATGAGTACTCGTTTCCTTTGGACTGATGCTCACATGTCAGACAACACCGGCGGGGGTTCTGGTCTCACAGAACATTGACCAACTCGCCTTGCACTACTTTTTGACCGACTACACTACCTGTTTGCCGTTAAACGGTTCCTTCCACTAACATGTTTTATTTTCATTTCTAACTACATCAACCTGTTTTCAAACAAACCTCATAATGCTAACCTATCTCATGTGAATACTTATAGGTAACTTACTGTCCCTGATGATGACATGACGCCGAAACGTTGGACTCAATAAATATTTTTGTGCTAAACCCGTGGTCACTGAGACGATCTGTCATTTACACGAATCTAACAAACGATGCACAATAACACCTTCCGCAACCTACAACTAAAGATGAGTACTGTAGGTGAAAACTGAATTTGACGAATTCAGAACGTTTTTGAGTAATTTCTCAGAAAAAAAAACAAGTTAGACCTGCTAAATGTGAACAAAACTATGACAAAAATGGTTAAAACAGCGTGTCCAAAAATAATAGAGACAATTATTCTCATCTTTCCTATCTCTTTAAGACACTATGTATAAAGATCAACGGTTTTGTTGCAACAACAAAATTTGTTTCAAGTTCGTGAAACATAACTTTTGTTTGTTGAATTTCAATTTTCCAGGTCAATAAGAACCGGTAATCTTTATATCAACATTTTTTCCACTCTTACCGGAGTTCTAATCAATTTAACGAAAAAACAATCTTTTACCTTTAGTGTAACTTAAATTTATCAAAAAGTTGAAATCATAATTTTTGTTTTTCAAAAAATTTTCTTTCAAATTTCAAAAGCCTTCAAGATCACCTTCGTCTCAATCTTCCGCATTATCGTTTCTCTCAGTTGCTCTTCCATTTTCAACGAGTTTGCATGGTTTTCGTATCTTTCAAAGTAGTGAAGGTATCTGGAATAATATTATTCATAATAACTTCGTGGTGAAAATGTGGAACGTTCAGTGTTTCTACACCAATTTTTATCTTTTTTTCTTTTCACCGTTTTTCCATGTGTTCTGCCAATTTTAGTCCTTATTGAACAAAAATATTCATCCGAGTTACTGTAACATTTTCCGAGAAGACTAACCAGTACTTAGATCAAAAATGTAGGTTATCCCTCGATTTGCTAATTTTGCATGGTGGCACTAAAACCGATCTGGAGAGGCGAGCAAGATTTGACCCCTCGCCCCAGATCAAAACTTTAGGAGCTTTCAGCGCGCCGCTTTATGCCATCACCCTATCCCCTGTAACTTTATTTGTTTCCATACTTTGTATTTTTCCTTCTCTTAATCTCCTTTTTTGTTATCATTGGTTTAATTACACTAGTTTGAGATTCACTCAACTGGGATCAATAGTTTTATCATTGGAATAGCTACCACAACGAACACAGACCACTAAATAGCACAATTTCTGACCGACCATCCTCGGTCGCCCCGCCTCCCGACACGCCCACTTTTGAAATGGCCAGATGTGATATACTGTCACAATTATTCTCAATTGGATCACGCCAACGCAATAATCAAACTATCCAACTTTTTTCATTATTGTAAATTCTTTGAAACATGATTTTAGATCGAATTTCGTTAAGTTGTCGGAAGTATTTTTTCATTCAAATAAAATGAAGGAAAACATCCTCGTTTTATTAGAAAAAACTGTACGATTCTGAATACGTTCCTAGGTTTTCTGTAGGACTCCTGAGAAATTTGACACTGCCAAAAAATGAATTTGACCATTTTAAATCGGTTATTTTTGAAATACAGTTAATATCACTAAATTTTCGCTGATGAATTTGGAGAAAATTTCGATTGAAATCTAACGAAAAACATACTTTTCCAGGGCTCTTCGTGCTTTCATATGATTGGCTTCTGCGGCTACGGATGGATTTTCCTTGTACCGGCTGCACTCATAGTACTCGCTTCCATGCGTTTTCCAGTCTGAAATGTTGGTCATTTGGTAGAGCATTAGATAATGGATATAAAGGACAAAGTTCGGATCCCCCTCGGGCAGGAACGCAAAAAAAAACATTGACTAAGTTGGCAGTCAAAATCACTACATTAAATAGCGATTTGACACAAGCTAGGAACGTCTCAGTTCATGGAAATGAAGAGGTGGGTTCGGATTTCCACCGGGTCTTGCAAAAATCCGTTCATGAATGAAATTCTAAATCGCTACATCAAACTCTGCGTTGAGAAGGATGGATCAGTTGGTAAACCATTGACTTGAAGGAAAAGGTTCGGATCTCCACCGATCCCCTCGCGTATTGCAAAAACTAACTACAGAAACTAATGCTTAACTTGACCAAAAAATTACCTCCAAAGCACATCCAGCAGAAATGATGTCGACAACGCGTGCATTGAATGTGGTTACACCTGGAAGAATTGAAGTAATGCAAAATTTAAAAATGGCGAATCGATCGATATTGATTTTAAAAAAATAAACTCACCCTCCAGCTTTCTCGATGCAACTATGGCAGTGTGGACAATCTTTCGTATGAGCACTGAAATTGAAATTTGAGAGAGAAAGAGAGAGAGAGAGAGAGAGAGAGAGAGAGAGAGAGAGAGAGAGAGAGAGAGAGAGAGGGAGAGAGGGAGAGAGGGAGAGAGAGAGAGAGAGGGAGAGAGAGAGAGGGAGAGAGACAGACAGACAGACAGACAGACAGACAGAGAGAGAGAGAGAGAGAGAGAGAGAGAGAGAGAGAGAGAGAGAGAGAGAGAGAGAGAGAGAGAGAACATAAAATAACCTGATGTAATTAGCAGTTTCACTATCGTCCGCGCACTTCACCAACCACAACTTGATGGTGTCACAGGATGTTGGTGCATGGTATTCAACGCCACATTTCACACTGAAAGAAATTCATCGAATTTGGTTCTTTTCTCACCATAAAATGCTCAATTCCTTAGTTTACTCGCGTTTTCAAGACTTAGATCTTCACCAAAGTCGTTTCCCATGCTTACCTAAGCTTTTAATGAAAGAAAACTGTTAACTGCAGATTGCATATAATCGAGATCAGGACATGACGCTGAATTTATAGTGAAAAGTGAACAAAATTAGCCAAAATCTTTTTATCACTCAAGTTTTATTATAGGAACAAAAACTTTTTTGAGAGCAGTTTCATTCAAAAACATGATGAAATTTTAGCTTTTTATTTCTCTGAGAATCTTTTTTATATTTTTTCAATAAAACATTAAAAAAACTTACCAATGAGATGTGAAACATCTGTTACAGGTCACCCGTTTCGGCTTGTCCTCTGATGATCGGAAAACCACCTAAAAGTATGTTTTTACAAAAATGGGAACCGTGCCAGGTCGGATCAATCTTTCAATTTCAAGTTTATTTTTTTTTGGAAAAAAACCAGGTAACATTTTTTACCTAAACAGAAACTTTCTCTATTTCGTCCTCCGAATTTTTCAAATTCTTCTCTACTTTTTTCGATTTTCGATGTCAATATAGTCAAAAATCATTCAAAATTCAATTTTAAAAAACCAAGTTACATTTTTCATCTGACTAAAAATAATTAAATCATTTTTTTTATTATTCCCACCCTCAAATTATTCATATTTTCTCTATTTTCCGATGACAAAATCAGCTTGCTTTTTTATTAATATCCTCAAATTATTAATATCCTCGAATTACTCAAATTCTTCTGTAAAATCACCGAAAATTCAGTTTTTCCTAATTCAGACAAAAAAGGATACCTGACAATCTTTTCCTGTACAGAATCTGAGATGCGGGTGAGACATAACGTAGTCACGGAACAGGAATCTTTCATATCTGCAAAAGTAAATTTCAAACGTTCTTACTTCAAAATAACTTTGATTCTCCATTCTACATAGTTCTAGGAAAAGTAATAGAAAACTTCTGACAAGTTTATCAAAAATTTCGAAAAAATTGCTTACTGTCCTGAACAAAGCGATAGCTCACCAACATTTTCGTTACCAGTAAAGGTTAGTCTTCTCTAAAAATGTAACATTTACTTTTTTTATTTCGATACACTGACCGATGCAGCTTTTTAATTAAAAGTTTCTCATTGTGGTGTACCACACGATATTACATATATCATTATAGCGACCATTTTCGGTGGCTATTGAAGGGAAACTTACTTTTTATGAATTAAGTCAATTTCTCAGATTTTTTTTTCAATTTTGTTGTATTTATTCATGAAACGATATCTTCGCTTTCATTATGCACATATCTAGCAAAACGTCTGACCGATTTCAAACGCGCGCCAGTCGCATTTTTGTAAAATGAGTACGGTAGGAGTCGGGACTCTCGCAACGAACAGTTAGATCTTTTTTGATTTAAATTATTAATCTTACTTTCAGTCCATTGAAATTAAAGGCGCATTACTTAATCGTTCTTGTATTTCAAGGCGAAACTGCTACGGTACTAAGTACCCGATTTACGGAGTTCAGACTTTTTTACAGGTAGAGGAAGCTATAAAACTCACTTATGTTTGACCGAATTCTTGTCTATGAGTGGTTTTACAAAGTCTGGTGTACAAATGAGTCCACATCCCGGTTCCATACACTCGATGCGTGACGCAACGCCTTCCGACAATCTGGAATTGGTTAACTGACTCGGTGGTCCATTCTTAACAAGATGAAAATTTTAATTTTCGAGATTTGAAACAAAAAATTAGGTATTATAAACTTGATCAAGGTTAGTTTTACCTACTTCAAACATTTTTCGTTACGATTTGTGAGTCTTGGAGGAAAATGGATAGAAATAATGAGATCTATTCTATCGATTTGCGTCGCTTACACTTTTCAACTGCGTTCACCGTGACCTCCTACGACGAAAATGCCTCCCAAAGGCTCTTTTCATTCAAAAAACCCTCACCTCGCCTCAAAATGGTCCTGCCAGCAGGTGTCACAAAACTGATGCGAACACGACAGGCTGGACATCTTGGTTGAGTTTTCGTCCGCACAGACTGAGCAGTACTTGGTGGTGTCAGTTGGTGTATTTTTACACGGGACCACCTCTTTTGTCGCTAGTTGAGCGGCTTGCAGAAGATCGGCACGGTTCTTGCGGTACAGGGAGACTACCTGTAAAATGAATGGTTTCATCGATATTTTGAGGTCAGAAAACTTCAAATCACACTGCATACACTGCGGCGAACTCAGTTGAAAAGTGTAAGCAAAGAAAATCGATAGAGTAGATCAAATTTCAGTTACTGTAGTTGGAAAAAATTTACTTTTCCTCTTTTTTTCATCCCAGTATCACAAATCGTAACGGAAAGATGTTTAAAATAGGTAAAACTATCGTTGGGAACAATCCGCAACGTTCATTATGTCAATTATAAACTCCTGCGAAGTGAAATCCTCTCTGGTCAAGTCCACGAATTTTGATTCCGGAGTCCAGGTTTGGAATATGTTATGTTTTCATGATTCAAAACACTGAATCAATAAATATTCAATAGTTTCTTATGTTTTGGCCTCTCAGAAGCTGTGAATTCAAGTGAAATCAGGTTAACTATGAAGTCGACTTTAAACATGTCTAGGGAAAATAATTACTATGTTTTTATTTTGTGAGTTATCAACAACTTATCAAGTTGATTATATTTAGATATGTTTGAATAAGTATCTGTAAAAATGTGACAGCAATTTCACAACTATTGGCTGAGATATTACCGAAAAACCAAAAGTGGAAATGTTTATGTTCGCCACTGTATATCAAAGTACAAACACTTCCGAAAATAAAAGCGGAGGTCGGCAAAGCGGGGTATTTTGTCTTATTCCTCTGCCTAGGTTTTCTGCATACCAGAAATACGTGAATATAGCCGCTCTACAACCGCTTTGCAAGACCCTCCGCGGCGCGTGCTTTCCTCATTATTTCATTTTTGAATATTTTTGCTAATGTTTTAACCTATCTTTCTGGTTTACACTCTCTAAAAACGTTGCGGCTTGTTCTCAAGGTTAGTTTTGAGATGAAAAAGATAGGGAAAATAAAACAATTGAACTAAAGTAACTGATTAACGAGATGGGGTCAAAATTTCGCAAAACCCTAGTCATTCTCAGTTGAACTATTTTGAGTAGATAATGATTTTATTATTATTTTTTTTAAGTTAAATAATTTTTTTACATGTTTCACGCACTTATATTATTTTTTTCTTAAACTCCGTAATTTTATCTCTTTTTTCAAATGCAATAATTTTTTTGACGAAAATCATCATACAAAAATAAGCCTTTTCAATGTTTTTTTTATATTGGAAAATGAAAAAGTAATACTAAATATGAACTCTGTTTGAATAATGTCTTCATAATTTGTTTCACAAAAATCTCGCTATAGTAACTAAATCCTTTTCTAAAGTAAGTTCTTTAAAAAACCAAAACTTTCCTAAAGTGAGCGTCAAAGTTTAAAAAAGTTAGGGTCAATTTCTCAGTCGATAGCCACAGCTTCGACTATATTGTTCAGTATTTTAAATTTGAAAATTAGAAATGAGTTGAAAACAAGAAATTAATGTGGAAAAGATGATTTGTAGATAAAAATAAAATAACGTTCGTTTTATGCGAATAAAATGCAAAATTTAAAAAAATCTAGTAAAAAATACCTTCTCAATATCCCATCCATTTACATGCAGCAAAACTCTTGCCTGCGCTTTGGTGACAGGGATCTTAGTCGACACCATTGCAACGGTCTCTGTGAGAAATTTTTCCACCTGAAACCTCTTTTCATCACCAGAATTCATAAAAAAATCTCACATCTGACACATCGAGACAGTCAAAAACAGCGTTTTCCGACTGCGAACTGGTAGGCTCATCGTCATACTCGGCGTCGTTCTCGGCGTTGTTGTAATAGTCGTCTGGAAAGTGAAATGAATTCTAATATCGAAAAAAACGATTTTTAAATTATCTTTCGACTCCGGACAATAAATTTTTATCTTTTTTCAATTACTTTTATTTAAAATGTGAAGAAATTATCGATTTGAGAATAAAAAATCTTTCTCTTCTTTCTCTTACCACATTATTCTCAGTCATCTCTTCCCTCTATCAACCAGATAGAGCCTACATTGCTACTGATTTTTTTAAAAATTATTTCATTATATTTACCATTCTCTATTTTTCCGCCTTACGGAATAAAACATTATTGAAAAAAAACGATGAAATCATTACATTTTTTAAAATACAAATTTTAACATTTCTCTTCAACCAACTCAAGAAAATTTTCAAACACCTCAGACATTCAGAAAAAACTTCTACATTCTTACCCTTTTAGGTTCTCAAAGATTTTACTGCCCAGAGTGGTTCACCACCCACCTAGTCACTACTAAAGCTAATGAAACTTTTTCTCTATTAATAAGTTTGTTATTATCAACAAAAAAGTCGTAATTCAATTTTCTGTTCTTTTCGCTGTTCTGAAACATTTGAATTTACACTTTTTGGTTTGATAATGAAAACTTGGATGCACCGAGAAGATTAGTTCTACAGCTGCGAGAAGAACTGCTTCAACAAATCCAGAATTTCAAATTAGTAGAGCTTAACATTAAATTCCCATAGTCTAAACCTCTTCACTGTCCTCACCGGAGCAGCTTACCAAAATATGTTCTCAGAGCGAATTTTATACGAAAAAGTAGACTGAATCATATGAATCAAGAATCGCGATTCATGAATCTTTTTTCATTTATCTTTGTCGACACCTCAAATTTTAGGCTTATGTAAGGTTCAAAGCACTAGTTAGGTACAAATCTAAGATTTGATCAAAGTTTAAACTTGATTACCACAAATAAATGTCTGCAACTTGTAAAGAAATGATTCTTGATTCGATGATTCAGTCTACTTTTTCGTATTAAGTCTCAGAGCGGTGTACCACACAGCCTATTATATTCTAGTCACTACTAAAGCTAATAAAACTTGCTCTCCATGAGCCATTATTTTTAAATAATAGGTTAAAATTTCAATCCCAGACATATCCATAGTCAAAACCTCACCATCATAATCGTAAGCATCATCTTCAATAGAGCTCATCTCCTCATCGTCCATTCTGAAATGAATACTTGATTGAATGGCGGGGAAAAGGAAGAAAAAAGGAAGTATTAGAAGCACGAATTCAAAGAAAGATCAAAAACGGATTAGCTGTATAATCTCTTAAGGAAATCGGATTTGACATGAGATTTCGGTGATGTTTTCTGAATTTTTCATGTCTCGTCTTCCAAACACAGACTATTTCATAAAACTCGGGATAAATTGTTATTTTCTGTAAAATATCCAAAACTCATAGTTGAAAAGTGCGAAAATAGAAAAAATTTTATTACTCCCACATTTTATAAAGAACGGTGTACAATCAAAAATATTTTTTCGAAACCCGTCAAGTTTTTGAAAAGAATGTTTAAAATGAGTGATCGAAAACGTTCACTAGTTACATTTTTTCTCACAAAAAAATTCCAAAAATAACTAAGATTTCAATTTCGATTTGCGCAAGAAAAGTGTTAAGTTTCGCAGAAAATCTGAATAATAGATTCATGTGTGATGTTTTGAAATTGTGAACTATATATCTTGTTCTGCAATAAAAGGAAGAACACAAACTCTCGAAAACATAAATTCAATGTCATTTTTTCTTAAATTCCAGTTTCAATCTCAAATTCAATGCTAAATGATCTAAATGAATGAAGGATGAGAGGGTATAAAGACGAGTGAAAGGTGGCAATTGCCAGTTGCCTGTCGGAAAAGATGATGACATAAAAATGGTTGGAGGGGAGAGGGTTGCGCAAGTCTGTCTGTGTATGTGAAAGGGGGAGAAGGAGAGAGAGAGAGAGAGAGAGAGAGAGAGAGAGAGAGAGAGAGAGAGAAAACCTGCCCTATGGGCAGAGAGGTTCTGTTCGCCGGCTGGTGGGAAATGTTTGTTCAGTCACACACTGTAACACAACATTCCCCCAGTCGTCCCAATTTTGATAACGAACTTGTATTTTTCATTTTCGTGTTGTCGAATTTCGAGGGGGAATTTCATAGATAAGGAATTTCTTACAGTAAAATCATGCTCTACATCAGAATTGCGCGGAAATCCGACTTTTTTGGTCGTTTGGTGCAATCCACCAAGATGTCACACAATGGTAACATCAACAAGAATGATATCACCATGTGATATACTCGTTGAATGAGAAAAAAAATCAATGATCGAGATAGTGTGGTCAATTTTGTGAAAAATAAAAGCTTATCAAATTCAACTAAAAGCGATGATAAAGATATCGAACCGTGAACAACGTTTGTACACATAATCGTAATGACTTTTTCGGAAATCCTTCGGAAATCTCTCGAGAAAAGATTGTTATCAGAAATTTCCAAAACTAAAAAGGATACAAAAACAAAATTTAAACAAAAAACAATTATCGAGATATCGAACCGTGAATAACGGCTGTCAAATGGCGCAAGAAACCAAATCTCGTCAAATCGTTTATTTTCAATATTTACAACATTTCGCTATAAAATAAACAACAATCTAGACGAAATAATAATAAAAAATAATTGCGATTGAGCAGGAAAAAGGACGAAAGATGGGATAAGATGGGGAAAAAGCTCTATGAAAAATACTACCTCGCAGAGACTAGATGCTACACGCTCTAGGAAGCGATTCGATGTGGTGGGGTGGTTTCTTTTTGCGACGCAGAAATGAGTTTCCTGTGCATACACACGGAATTACGATTTTTCGAAGTGTTTCTCAAGAAAACTCAAAAACGCGTAGGAGAAGGGGTTTTACGACGCGCGAATGAGTTTTGTGTGCATACACCGGAATTACAATTTTGCGAAGTGTTTGCACACAAAACTCAAAAACGCGTAGGATAGAGAATTTTTCCGACGCGCAGATGAGTTTCGTGTGCATACAACAAGATATACACAGAAAACTCACAAAAGCGTAGGAAAAAGAGATTATCCACATCGAATCCTACAGAAAACAGCCTAATTTGGACGAAAATACGATGAAAATGCGATAAATAAGCGGAAATCAATAAATTAGTCATAATTTAGTTGTGAGATTTGAAGAAAAGCTTACCGGGACGGGAAAATTGATGAAAAAGTCGAAAATGGCTTCAAGACCATACCTGAGTCTCACGAACCTCGCTTATGATCAAACTAGCCTGTTGGAGAGCCTGAAACATACCGTCATATGAATTTCCTAGGTCATGTTTTGATAACATCTAGTTCATTAGAGTTATTCAGGCCGATTAGAATATCTGACGCGCAAAGAAGTATTATGTGCATACACCTCATTTTCATTTGAAAAGGTGACTGCACAACAAACTCAGTTTGCGTGGGACTCTATTTGTTCTTTTCTATATCATGTTTTTGTGAAATCAGGTACATCAGAGAATATTTAGAACGATAATGAATTCAGACAGGCAAAAGAGTAGTCTGTGCATACACCTAATACTGATTTCGTCGAAGTGACTGTACAGAAAACTCAATTTCGCGTCCGGAAAATCGTACTGTACCCGAGTGGACAACGCCGAAAAACAATAAACTAGATAAACACGTAATCCTCCATTCTCTTCCGAAAAATCATCGAAATCAATTCTTTTTTTTGATTTTTAAGATGATGAATGTGAAAATTACCTTCAACGTCTCCATGGTATCTCTCCTTCTCTGCGCCATGTCAGCAGTTTCAGCCAGAAGTTCATCGAGGCATTCTGGTTTGTAGAGTTGTCGGACCAGTTCTGATTGCAGGTTGTCCTGGAATGTTCATCAAATTCATCATGGTCCCCGACTTTTCATACTGTAGCTATTGGTAAAAACGTTTTTTTATAAACCGGATAATTAGAGCCTTACTCCTAACTTTCCCATGATTTTTTTTTGAAAAGAAAGTTGTAAATCTGAAGTGAAAAAGGTCAGATAATCCCGAAAATATTGTGAAAAAGCTCATTCTCAGAGGAAATAGACTGCGTAAATGAGAATCTAGCCGGGTTTTTTTTTTTGGAATTTTCTAATTCTTCCTCATATTTTACGATATTGATCACACTACAGTGGAAATTTTTACAAGAATCGGAAACAATAATCGGTTCTAAAACTCACAATGATGTAGTTAACCAACATAGCCATGATCGCTTTCGGAACACTGTCTTGAATGTTCTTCCGCACTATCATGAAGTAGTTCCTGATCAATCGTTCTGAACAATTTTCTTACCTACCAGATTTGTACGGAAGAAGAAAATCAGAACGGAAATATTAGTAATGACATTCAAAGGAACCGCACTTCTTATAAAATTATTGTTCAGCAGTTTTCAATTTTAATTTTTTTTCGCAAATGCAAATTTCGGATACTGTTGAATTCGTAAAGGAAAAACAACTTAATTTTCTGGATAAAACTTAAAACTTTTTTGGAATCAATTCGTCTTTCAAATTTAGTGAAATTTCTATTGTAATAACATTAAATTTGAGATTAATGATTTTATGAGCATTTTTCTTAGATATAAATCATTTTTCGAACAAAAGCTCACCAATAATATTCACATCTCTTTTTTCTCTTGCAGTGAGAACCCTTTCTATCTGCGTTTCTGGTACTTCTGGCAGGATTATTGCGTTATTTTGAGACGCTGAAATATGGAAATTAATCATTTTGATTAAATTTGAATACTTACACTTTAATTCTGGCGAATTCTTAGTGGACTGGTTGGATCCGAAAAGTCCAAAGAGGCGACCTCCATTTTGCTGTTGTTGAGCTTCCACAAAGGCGTTGAGTTGCAGTGCCGGCTTCAAAGGTTGCTTTAAATCGGATGTTATAAATGGGAGTCGCGGACCCGAAGCGGGTTCTGCTCAGGTCAAAAATTAAATCTAGGTGTCTTTTCTGTAGCTCAATTCGAACACTGTATAGTCGCAAAACCAAAATAAACATAAAACTCCTCTTCTGGGCAGGAATTTGGACAAAACAGGTACATTTGGTGACCGACTTAAAGCGGTTTTACTTCGGACCATAATCGTATTTTTAGTTGAAAATAAAGAAAAAATACCTGATCAGAAGACGCTGCTCTGTCACCAACCGATGTTGCCCGGATTCTGCTTCTAGAGTGATGTTCTTCCATGGTCATTTCTTCTTTCAGGAGCATCACCAAGTTCGCTTCGTAGAATTCTGGATGCTTGGTGTTGATATAGGCCAGTTCGATTCCAACCAGATTTTCGACCTGGAAATTTTAATTTTGAGAAAAAGAATTATCTAATAATCCGAAGTCCAGAGAATCCGTAATATCTGAGTAGTCTCTTTGGTTTTCAATCTATACTGATCTTTCACAATTACAAAGGTTCGAGCCATTTATGTCGCATCTGGAGTCAAATCATCAATAATTTTCAGAAGAAGAACCTCGTTTTTAGTTATTTTCAACAAACTTGTATTTCCTTTCGGGAAACTATCTCGAAATCTCTAAAATCGGGCGAAAAACTCATAAATTTTTCTCACACTTCTGGTTCAACACCGATATTAAACGGTTACTTTCAGAAAACAAGGTCGTTTTAGTTTCAAGACCATTTCAGCAAAATTTGCAATCCCGCTTCGGAAATTATCAAAAACTACCGATTTTGACTCCTTCGAGTATGGTAACTTTCAATGGCTTACCAAGTCGTTAGTCGGCTTTAAACGTTCCTTCAGTACTCCACTCACAACTTCGCTGATCTTGTCATAGAGTCGTGGGAAGCGAATCATCTCTTGCTATAAAAATATTGTTTTTTAATTTCATGCGAAGTGCGAAAAAAGTCCCAAATATATTATTTTTTTTTGTTTGAAAAATAGTGATTTAGAACACTCAATATACCAATCAAGAATCCAGAGAAAATCCAATCAAATCGATGAAAAAGAGAAATAAAGTCATTCGAAATTTTTTTGGAAAAATATAGCAGGTTGAAATATTCGATGATCAGATTAAAGAATTTTGTCGAAAAATTAGACAGGTTTTGAAAATTAATATGTACATATTTTAAACTTATAACAAAGCTAGTAAAGACATTATGAATAATTATTGGTTCATTTTTTCTGAATCAGACCGAACCTCTTATGGACTAATCAGTCTTTGGAAGACGAGACATCAAATTCAAATAATTCCTGTGAGTGAAATTAATTTTTTTCCAGAGTTGAGAAAACATGCTCTATTGATAAAATGGAACCTGAGTGGTGAAACCACAGTGCTGCACCATTCGCTGCATCTCTTCATGAACCAGTTCAACACATCTCAAAGACGGTTCTTCCAGTCGTTGAATTTGCCTTTTGACGAGCAACTCGAAAGAGACTTCTGGAACGAAAAGCGCGGGACGCGGTCCGGTCGCGTTGCGGATCGCCGTCAGAATGTCCAGCTCTGTCAAGTTCTCCAATGGGTTGACAGATTCCAGTGAGCGACCGAAGGTGTCGTGGAATATGTAGCAGATACGTGCACCGCCACATCTGAATTTCGATTTTCGTACAGAAAAGTTGTTTTTCTCTCTCGGAGGAACATATTTCCAGTAATTAAATTCTATCACTATTTTCTCAACTTTTCATAACAACCATATGTCGACATATGTCGACAAAGTTGAATAAAAGTTATTGAAAAATGGAAATTCTATCATTAGTAGCACTACTATTCAGTTCTTCTCTTCTTTCAAAAAAGCTAAGAAAATGTTTTGCCTTCATTTGAACAAAATTAACGTTTATCGATAAAAAGGTATTATTTCGTCATTTCCAACTAGAGCTTTTGTTTCGACTTATGTTTCAAAATAATTTGTTTGGGAAGTCACTTTCCGGATGACCGAATTGCTATCGCCTATCGCTATTTTCCTTTTATGCTTGTATTCTGTCCAGTTTTAGTTTCATGTCTTATTGTTCAAAACTGTAATATTTAGAAAGTAAGCGATTTCTGACTGCCCATCCTAGGTCCTACCGCCCACTTTTGAAATGGCCAAAAGTGATACATTGTACTCGAGAAAATTAACAGTAAGAAACACTCACAATTCAGTCGTTTCGATATTCCTGGCTGTTCCTTCGATGGTCGAAGTATAGGCCGTGGCAAATCTTGTGATAATCTGTAGAAGTGTTCTGTTCTTGTCTTCCACTGGCTCTCCAAAGGCTGTCAAATCAGCTTGGCACTGCGAGTTCATGATCGACACTCGCGCCTTGAGAGCTGGTAAGCAATTCTTGATGTGATGCATCAGGAGCTGTAATGATTAGAGTTTAGTTGACAGCGGAATAGCGGCTCTTATTTAACGGTAAGATAAGATTTATTACGAAAAAGTGTACTGAATCGTTTCTATCAAGAATCATTTTTTCATTTATCTCTGTCGACACCTCAAATTTCAGGCTTAGCTAAGGTTCAAAGCACTAGTCAGGAACAATGCTAAGATTTGATCAAAGTTTAAACTTGATTATCACAAAAAATTTTCACCTTGTAAGCTTTCCTCGAGGAAATGATTCTTGAAAGAAACGATTCAGTACACTTTTTCGTATTAAGTAAAGATAAGAGATTTTTTTCAAAATTATAGCAGAGTAAAATATTTTGACTTTTTTGAAAATGAATTTTTTCAGTAGCAAAATATTGCTTTCTCGAAAATCATTCGACCATTTCAAAACAAATTTTATTTCTGTTTCTAAACACGAAAATTTGCCGATTTCTGAAACGAAAATCAAAAGTGCAAAAAAGTCACTAAACCCAGATATAAAGCCGCTTATTCTTAACATTAGTGAAACTAGACCGAGTCGCATTTGTTGATTTTTCCTTTCACACAAATCAACATTTTATTTTTTCTGACATTTTATAATTTCACTCCCGAAAACCCCTCCTTAACCTCGTTTTTGTCTTCCAGATTCGTTCGTTACTCAGAGTTTCTCGTCAGAAACACCCGACATTTGTTTCGTTTAGACCAAAACTGAGAGTTTTTTATGTGTCAAAAATTTTGACTTCGCGATTTTGCAGCGCGGCGCGGATGCAAATTTTCGAAACTGTTTAACTTTCGTTTGAAGAACTTTTGGAATTAAAACCAATACGCCTCACACCTCGGCAAAAGCATAAGACAATATAACCGCTTCGCAACCGCGTTGCCGACCTTCGCTTTCACTTTCGAAAGTGTTTGTACTTTAATGAATGTTTCACTTGACATAATGATCGTTGCGGACTGTTCCCATCGATAGTTTTACCTACTTCAAACGTTTTTTTCCGTTATGACTTGTGAATCTGGGACGAAAAAAAGTAGGAAAAGTAAAATTTTTCGAACTACAGTAACTGAATTTTGATCTACTTTATCGAATTTCTTTGCTTACACTTTTCAACTGCGTTTACCGCAGTGTGTGCCTGCTACGCGAACTCCATTGTCATTCTATCGAAACACAATAAAATACTCAAAATGTCACCATATTTAGCCTTTTCGCCAGGAAGGATGTTCCATTTCGATTCGCCAGTGTTGGGTACTTTTTCTGCAGGAACGACTGCTCATCTTTGACTGCGTCAGTGATCGGTTTGCTATCGATAATGGCTTGCTGAAAAAATGATGTTTTTTTTAAATAAAATTTTTCTCCTCAGGAAAACTCTCGTTTTCAACCATATTCATCAAGTTTTCATTGCAAACTCGATATCCAAACGACAAGAAGTAATTTGTCTCACTAGAAACAATTTGGAACATTTGCAATCAGTTTTTCATGATTTCCAACACAAAAATCTATTGTTTTGATAAAAACATGACGTTTTCAGTGTTAGAATACGACTTTACTCTACAGAAAAGGCGTTTCAACAAAAAATCACCTGAGATCTGTTGACAACTCCAATGATTCCAAGCTTGACCGGGATAACTTTTCCCATTAGCACATCCATTGCGTCGGTACCTTGATCCATCAGATCTAATTTGGTCAGTACTGCCAGCGTTCGTTGACCCAAAATATTGAGTTTAGACAATTCAAATAATTGATTTTTCTATTTTTGTTATATTTTTCGTTCAAACCATTATAAAATCTTCAAAGTGTAGGATATTCTGAATTTAATACAGGAACAAAAAATACTTTTCAGCTTTTCTACAGACAAAACTTCGACATTATGCTTCGAAAACGTAAATTTTTCACAAGGAAACATGAAATGATACCTTGTGGATCCACATCTCTAGCTAATTTCACTGGTTCTGAAGTCGCAAAATCTTGATTGGCTGGGGTGACGGCAAGAATGATTGAAGAAGGGTTGGAGACGTAGCTGATGATCATTTCTTTGATTTGCTCCTAAAATCGTGTTTTTAATGAAAAATCTGTCATTGAACATGGAAAAATAGTATCAAATATTTGAAAACCCCGTGTCGCGCAGTAACGCGCGGTTGGATTGTATTATAAATGTGTTGCTCCGGGCAGATAGAATTTATCAGGTGGGATGAACACGGAAAAGGCCGCGGAAAGACAGTGTGACCAAATGGAAAAAATAAAAATTCGAGTTTCAAAGATTCTTTATTTTTGCCAGCTCGAGGCTCCAAAGCAATATTCAATCAATACTTGCGCTTTCTGATACTACAACTGACAAAAATTAACCTCAGTTAAAAATAATCTATCGCAAAGTAGATTTACAACCTATTCTCACGGAATTTGTGAAAAATACCATTCAAAGTCACATTTTTTATAATTTTCATAGAAAAATCACCTCGATGTTAGAAGGCTGGTCTCCGACTGGAACTTTCGTGATTCCTGGCAAGTCGACAAGTGACAAATTGACAACTTTATGCGAGAAAATCTTCAAGCTGATTGGTAAGTGCGAAATTCCCTGGAATTTTGTGTCATCCTTTATTGTTTTTATGGGAATTATAGATACCTTGTTCTCGCCAGTCAACCTATTCGTTTCATCTTCAATTTCTTTACGTACAGCGTCGAAATCCTCGAATACCTTGCTTCCCGTATGTTCGAACATTGCCCAGTCGTCGCTGATCAGTTTTCCTGAAATTTGGTAGATTGTCGCAAGTACTTTTCATCACTAAATCAAAAAAGTACTTATAAACGAATTCATCGTTTGAGTTTTTCGACACATGGCTCACATTCCTGTTGTTTTTTCTCCTTATCCCCGCTTTTATCCAAACAGCTTTTAAGTGAATTATAAAAATCAATTGTTTTATATTTTCACATTTTATTGTTTCCGATTGTGGGCTTTCCCGAAACAAACATAATTATCATTCTTTTTCTTCAGTTTTTGAAGGTCAATAGTTGATTCTGAACCGTAATCGTTGAAAATAGTAAAGCGAAATTTTAATTCAATGAAACCATAATTACTATTCTTCCAATTTCACAATACCGGTAATTGTTAAAATAACGTTTCTATACTTTTAACAAATTCGTTTATCATTTTAAAAAAATTAACGGAAATACCAACAACAAAAATAAGATTGCGTAAAATCTCACCATTAGGAAGTCTTCTTTTCGCCTCATTGTCCAATGTAACATGGTTCAACTGAAGAATCAGCGGCCTTCTGGTGACGATACCAGTTCCACGTGGCAAAAAATCACGACCAACAAGGTTTTCTATGACGGAACTTTTACCAGCACTCTGTGATGGAAACTTTTTTACAGATAAATTTCAGAAAACTCACTTGAGACCCGACTACGACAATCTGTGGAAGCTGAATGTGATCCTCCTTCCGTCCTAATGTTGCGAATACATCTTGTAATTTATTGATGACCGGAATCAAGGACTCCATTCACTGAAAAATAATATTTTTGAGTAAAAGGAGGGAGAACGCTCTATGGAGGTTGAGAGAAATGACATTCCAACAGAAAGTCTGAGCAAAAAAACATCTTTACACAAGTGCTACGAACAACTCAAGGAATACCCCAGCAAAAGTGATCGAAATGATGTGATTCATGACCGCGATGATATCATCCGTGTGTTGCGAAATCTGCACGTGGTCGGGCATCGTACAGTTTTAATTCGAACAAAAAAGAATATCTATCAGTGATACTTTCAAGAAAATATGACTAGAATCAATGTGCTGGAAAACTTGATGTTCGAGAGTTCTTGAGCTCCACAAACTCATAAGATCTGAACATCGAAAACGGATGGAAAAAAATTAGAATACACACTGGCAAAAAAAGCATCAGTTTCACTATTTTAGAAACCATACAAAAACAGAAAAAAAACTTTTACTGAAATACAAATTTAAAAATCGATTCAAATTAGAGCTCCGCCCATTTTGGTTCCGGATTTGACATCACAATGCACAATAAACTCAGAGCTCACGATATTTTCTTTTTTTTTTCGCGAATGATGAAAATCAGTCTCACGTAGGTTAGAAGCATGCGTTTGAGTCATTCGAAATAGAAATGCCTGTAAAATGTACAACGTGAGTTTATTCATGAAGTCCGAGGTAGAGAAAACTGGTATATTTCGCATTTTATTACCCTCAAAAAGAGTTTTTTTCATTTTTTCTTTCTTGTGATCCTAGTTCAGCTTTCGAATTATCAATTTTCTTCGAAACCAAACATTTTTGAACATTGTTCGTTGTTCGAAGTGAATCCTCTCAAAATTGTGTCAATACAAAAGGAAAGTTTATTTTCATCAGTAAAACAGGATAACCAGGGTAAAAATACGAATAAAATTGTATACAAAAGCGGTCTTAAAAATTGGACTTCAAATGAAATGCGAATGTAATATTCCAGTCTTCAATCTTGTCTAGTCCCGCTTGTTTTGTCAGTTGATTCCAAGTATCTGGTTTCTCTGGGGAGTAGTGTCTCCATCTAGTAAGCTCGGCCATCGAAACTTTCTGAAATTACAGTATTCAACATTTCATCTATCGATAATCAACCTACATCATCTCCTCCTACAGTACCACTTTTGTCATCATTAGTCATCCCATTCTCTTCCATTTCTAACGGCAACAACCCGCTTCCCCCACATCGACATTCACACATATCGTGGGTTTCACAGTCGGTGTCCTTTGCCTTGAAAATTTCCATCAGCTCATCGTCGTCGAACTTTGACACGTCTTCTGAATGATATGATTGTTACCATTCACACTGCAAATCAGGGATTGGTGGATATAGCCGCTCTGCAACCGCTTTGCAAGACCCTCCGCGGAGCGCACTTACATCATTATTTTATTTTTAATATTGTTTTAACCTGTTTTCCACGTTCTCTCATTTCTATAAACGCTGGGATTTTTCCCAAGGTTGGTTTCACCTACCTCAAACATTTTTCCATTACGATTTTCGACTCTGGGATGAGAAAAGTTAGGAAAAATGAAATTCTTCGAACTACGGTAACTGAAATTCGATCTACAACATCGATTGCCCCGCCTCTTGCTTTGCTTATATTTTTCAACTGCGTTTAACGCTTCGTGCCATGCGTACCCTCTCCGTAAAAACAGCGTTAACGCCTGACTGCGACGCTTCAACTATCCTCGTCAGAAAATTTATTAACTTTTTGAATACAAATAAAAAACCTCCAATCTCCATTGCGTCAAAAACATTCCCTAGACCCATCTTCTTGACTTGACGTTGGAGGATTTTCTCTTCTATCGATGCCTGAAGAAAATATTCATTTCAACCAAAATTTCTGAGATACAGTAATCTTTTTGACATCCCTAGAGAAATAAAACTCATTTAAACTACAGTAATTTTGAATATATTTAAATTTTCGTTCTAGAAGACCGCTTCGAAGTCGCGTATTGATTTGTTTTTCGATTTGTTACATGTATTCTGTCCAATTTATCCAGAATAGGTATTAAGAATAGCTGCAATGCACATCTCCCTGTTTATAAAGGCGCCGAGGTGAGAACAGCGGCAAAAATGAGAGAGCACAGAGACAAACCCCTGGTCATAGAATGTTTTGTGTAGGTTTACGGGGGGCAGGAGGCTACTCGATATTCTCTTTTCATTGTTCCGTATAACTTTTCATTTTCAATTAGTATTTGTGAGTGAGAGAGTGTGACTAAAGGCGAGACTGCTGACGCGCGAGAGCTAACGAGACAGTGAGGACTGTTTGGAGTGACCAGAGTTCATACACCTTCAAGCAGTAAACAGGGAGATGTGCAACGTAGTATATCAGATCGACCCCCAAATCAAGCCATTCTGGCCATTCCTAAGCCTAAGTGCACCAGTGCCAATCGGAAATTAATTTAATCTCTCGCTTTGAAAATTTCTCAAGTGAGCTATTGTTGACCTACCGCCTCCGACACGCCCACTTTTGGAATGGCCAAAATTGATACATTGTGCTACAGTAACTCACCGCAGTGATCAATCGATAGATATGACATGGCCTGGTCTGACCATCTCTCCAGATTCTCGCCATTGCTTGCACATCGTTCGCTGGGTTCCAATCTGAGTCGAAGAGGATCAGCCGCGATGCTCCCACTAGGTTCAAGCCGACACCTCCTGCTTTAGTACTCAACAGGAAGATGTTCCGCGGGTCTGCTGCTTCGTTGAATTCATTGACTAGCGATTGTCTCGCATTGACTGCTGTTGATCCGTCTAGACGGAAAGGTCGCAGGCCCAAAAAACAGCACATGTCTGCGATACTGTCAAGAGTCTGAAAAGAATTTTGTGAGTTCTCAAATATTAAATAAAACATATCCGGAGTTATGGTATACGGTATTGGGTATCATTTTTGTGTTGAAACGGTACCCAACATCGTCCGGATGTGGACCCAAAAATTTATATTCTTTCTATAGAGAAATTCCAATAGACATATGGAATTTTGAAGAAAAAACTCCTATGAAGGTGTGGAGTCGTAAATCGTAATAGATAATATCAGAGTCAGAAAGTCAGAGAGTCAGAGAGAGAGAGAGAGAGAGAGAGAGAGAGAGAGAGAGAGAGAGAGAGAGAGAGAGAGAGAGAGGTTGAGAGAGAGAGAGAGAGATTGAGAGAGAGAGAAAATACAAATTATACCTTGGTATAATTCGAGACTATCACTGTACACTCCTTGAGTAGCTGGAAGCATTGGAGCATAGATACAAGTACATCCAATTTCCCTAAAAGTTGGTGTTGATGTGTTGCGTGTGCGTCGCGATCTGACCTGATTCCGAGATGGACGGTCCGCTAACGCCATAATTGTGTGGGAATTGAAACAGGAGACTTGCTGTCTGCTTGTCTCCACTATCTGATTTCTCTTTGAGATGGCGATGGAGGAAGTTCGGATGGTTGCAGAGTTGTCGGAGGTGGTGGATGAGAACCTGGTACATTCTTATTCGAAAAATATCGATCGACAATACAGTATCCTATTCACTGCCTCACAAAAATTCCGGTTCACGCTACCATGAGAGAGAATTCTCATTCTAGCTGAAAGATACTGTAGGTACAGTAGTCGAGAGCGCAGACAACTACGGACATTTTTTGGATTTTGAAGGAAAGAGAGAGAGAGGAAGCAGTGAGAGAGTGTGTATGATCGGGAGACGCAGACGTCGGCGGCGAGAGAGTGCGTTGAGAGAAGACAGTACAGAATCTCCACCACGCGTGGCCACGCCCTACGGTGAATACGATGAGAATAATATCAGTGAAACCGTTCGGTGTCTGTATGATTTCTGAAATCCATATTGCATTAGGCGGTATCTGTATAAATACGTACAGACACCGTTTGCAAACAACGAGAAATCGGAGCCTGTATGAATCCGCACGGTTACTGTTTTCGAAAACGGTGTCTGTATGGCTTTAAACGGTGTCCGAATTGGTAATTTGAATTCATACAGACAACGAACGTTTTCTCTGAGAATAGTGTTTGATTAAAGGTCGAATTTTGACCCTAACAATAATTTTTAGATCTAATTAAGTGAACTATGGATAATTGTTAATATTCTAAATCGTAAAAAAGTGTTCTAACATTTCTATACGAAAAAACCTCACCAACGGTGGCGCCGTGTGATCAAAAATGGCTTGTTGAACCTTCTTTTGCGTTTCGGACGGTTTGCAGAATATGATGTATTCGTCTGAAAGAACGTTGGAGTCATAATCTTAAGTAGGAATTTTTTCTATTAAATTACTTCTAATTTTTAACAATTAGCCTAGTTTGGAAAATGAATAAATATCTCACCATAAAGTGAGACGTCCATTTAGGTTCAGTTACTCCCGTTTTGGCTTGAAGGTGGTTATTTGTTAAAAACTCACGTTTCTCTGGAAGATGTGACTGATTCACATCCGATGTTCTTCTGAGGAGACATTTCCCGATTTCCTCATTGATTTGCTTGTTCTGAATGAAATACGGTCTTTTTCACGGTAGAGAGAGAGAGAGAGAGAGAGAGAGAGAGAGAGAGAGAGAGAGAGAGAGAAATTATACCTGATCATTCTCCAAAGCCTTTCTAAACTCCAAAACGGTCCCGAATCGTCCAGGTGCAACAAAGTCGAGAAGTGAGAAAAACTCATCGAGATCATTTTGCATAGGAGTGCCCGTCAGTAGCAGTCTTTTGGGTACTTTTAGTCCGAGGAGCTGAAAAATCAACGCCGTGTAAGGAAGACATCAGTGAGGAGGTTGACACATCATAAGATGCTTACTTTAACATTGTACGTTCGCATCCGAGACTTGGCTCTTCACAAAAGTTGTTCTCCCAACCTAACCTAAGCTTTTTATACAAGAGGGCATTACTGTTGGCTGCATATTGCAGCTCGAGATTAAAAACTTACTCATCCAGGTGTTTCTGGTTACAGACAATCTCAAATTTTGTTCTGAGTACGTACCGTTTTTCTGAGGTTACCATTCAGGTTTTTCACCCGATGCGCTTCGTCGCAAACCAAAAAGTCGAATTTCAGTTCTTCTAGCTGTTTCGTGTTTCTGAAAAAGTTTATTTTTTGAGAATTGGGAAAAATATTTTGTTAATGGAGGAAAAAGCAGCTATTCCTCGTTACTCTCGGGCCGTTGCAGTTTTTTTTTGGTAAAGCGCCAAATGTTTTGTTCGAATATTTTCCCAGACATCTCTCTCTCTCTCTCTCCCTCGTCCTCATTAAATCCAGAAAGCTTCAGGTGAAGAAACGATGGAATCGTTATCCAATCAGTCTATTCATCTGAGAATGAGCGGAACACTCTGTTCCAAAGTGAACTGTTGATGGTCGTAACGTTCAGACCAACTCAAGATCGACTTTTCTCGTTTTTCGAGAAACTTTCGAAAAAACACATTTCCTCTTTTTTTTTTACTTCTGCGTAGTTAGGATTTCTGTTTGTACTGAAATTTACTAGTTCTTGAATAGATTGGAAACTATAAAAAGAGAAGAATTTTCAGAAGAACAGAGTGTGGACGTTTTATTGAAACATACACTTTCGGTGTTTTTTGCTATAACTTTTTAGTAATTCCACCGATTTAACTGAAATTGTGCATATAACAGTGTAATAATTACCAGTTATCATAGTGACAAACGGCTCGCGGGAATATGAGTTGAAAAACTCTAGGAAATATGGGTATGGACGTTTTATTGGAACAGAGTGTACAGCAACATTTCTGTGTTTATTCGACGTTTTTCCCCTCCCGTATTCCGTTTGAAATTTTTACTTCCGAATTCACATCATAAACAAACTTCAATCGATTTTCTCAGAAAAAAACTTTAAAAAAAACCTCGAAGCCATTTCATAACTGATGATCAGGAAAGGATTCGATGTACATGAAGCTGTGTAGCTTGTCAGATCCTTGGACTCTCGAAAGGTCATGGCTGGATGACGACATCCTTTGAACCTTAAAAATGTTTTTTTTTCAAATAAAGAGCTGCTTCTCGCTACGCTCACTATATTTTCTGACATGAATGATCAACTAATCCATATTTTCTACGATAAACAATTTTTGTAACAAACTCGGGCCAGCCTATCTGCCAACAAAAGGAGATGCTGATATCATCAATGGGACAGAAGTTATTAGCACTTAAAATATATCCTTGGGGACACCACTATTTGAGAGTAGCGAAAAATTTTTGTTAGCGAACTCATCATTTTTCGAAAATCGTCATAGTTTTTTTCTTCCATATTCGGTTTTCATGATTTTTTGTTTTTCAACATTTTGAGTTATATCAAAGAGAAAAATCTTATGTTCACTTTCAGTGAGTAAATTTTTGCAATCATTTCAATGTAACTGTAAAAGCAGATCTTTATTTTTTTGGGATATTTCAAGATGATAATTCTTCATAGTTTTTTTTTTACAAATTATTAAAAATTTACCATTTTCTGAACTCGGCGTTCCAGTTGTTGACCAACGACGATGGGACAACTACTAGACACTTGGGTGGGGTAAGGCTTCTTTGGTCCTTCAACCGTGTCATCAGAGCCCACATAGCAGCTATCGTCTGGAGACTTTTTCCCAAGCCCATGTCATCGGCCAAAATGGCACCTTCTGACTTCTAAAATTGATTTTTGTTTCAAATTTCTCGAGTTGTAAACTTTTGCTGTACACAATTTCATATATGATTAAAAAAAAAGACTCAAACTACTGAAAACTTAAAATCGCCTGAAAAATTTGACGACTTTGTCTATTTTTCCTCACTTCTCAGTGTTTGACACGTCCTAATATCGATCTGCAATCTGTAGCCAACAGTAATTTCCTTTCATATTTTTTTCAAAAAAAAAACCAGCGTTTTTTCTTTTGAAAAAACTACTGGTACAGCTTTCATTTTTCACTATTCGCTTTCGAGAAAAACTTTTGAAAAAAAAAACTCTGGCAATTTTTCACTTCGAACATACTATTTTCACAATTTTTGACTTTATTACTTTTCTCAAATCAAGAAAAATATATGTCTCTCAAACCAATAGAAAACTTACAGTAAGTGTGCTGTAGATAAACTTGACTCCTTCTTTCTGATGATCCCTGAGGTATCTCGAGAACCTTTTGTCCACAACGACTGGTTGTGCTCCAGAATCCACGTCTTCTGGGTTCAAAATCAGAAGTGGGATTTCCTGATAGAATATTGATTTTAAAAAATTAAAAATTACCTTCTCGGTTTCTCCAAATGCGTTCATGATTGGGCTCACAAACTTGCCTTTCTTTTTCGTTGGTTGGATGTTCTGAATGTTTCTCGTTCAATTTTTAGTCATTTCTATGAAGATGATTCAATTTTATTTGTTCTTAAAAATTATTGTCGAAAAAATCAATCCTTTTTCTAAGGAAATGTATGAAATATAGAAATCAGAAGCCAAAATGTGAAAAAAAAAGTTTGATTCTGAATGTTTTCATTGAAAACTGACTTTTTCAATAACTATTCGAACAATACCAGAATATCTGGGGGGGGGGGGGGAGAGTCCAAAATAATACCCTACGCAAAGAAAAATCCGGGAACAGAGGCCTCCGTTTCAACGAGACTGGAGCAGCCAACTTCTGTGGGGGTTCTGTCGACGACGACGACGGAGTCGCTAGAGCAGCCTTTGACTTTGTAGCTACTCGACTCTGTATTTCCATCTCCCACTGGCCCATTTTCACTATGTGACCGTCATCAAACTCCTCAACTCGTTTGAGAGCTGTTGACCTTAAAAAAATAATACGAAAAAGTAGACTGAATCAATTTAATCAAGAATCATTTCCTTGGTGCAAAATTTTTTGTGGTAATCAATTTCAAACTTTGATCAAATCTTAGCTTTGTACCTACCCAGTGCTTTGAAGCTTACCTAGGCCTAAAATTTGAGTTGTCGACAAAGATAAATGAAAAAAGATTCATGATTCATATGATTCAGTCTACTTTTATGTATTAAAAAATTATACCTTTATTAATATAATTTTTTCTTGGTAACCCAATTTTTATACCTAATATAAGCATGATCGGCAGATACTGCTGATTTCTATCCATTTTTACTTAATAATAAACATTACCCAAACTTTTTTTGGAAAAAGGTTTTATAAAGAGAGAAAATGTCCTTTTTGGTGAAGTCTCAGTACTGCTTATTCGACAAGTTGCAGTAGTGTTTGAAATCCTACCTTACTTTTTCTATAGATTCGGTTTTAATCTTATATTCCATGGAAATAGTGTGAAGAAAAATCTTATTCCAACTTTCAATTTGTAGTTTTCAAAAAAAAAACCTGCAAACGACCAACTGATCGTCTTCCGACTTCAGAATCGCACAGTCCTTCTGGCAAACCAATATGCCATCATTCTCCCACTTTTTGTGTTTTCTGGTCGACTGTTTCGTGTACAGCACTTGGAACCTTGCGATTTCAGTTCCAGCACCTACAAAAACGGTATTTTTCGCTTTTTTTTCCCAAACCGCATTTTATGAAATTTTAATTCCGGCTATTGTTAATGTTCAAGTTTTTGAGATGTTAATAAAAATCAATTGTTTGAAATGGAAGAAAACTTTACTCATTTTCTGAATTTTTTACTCTGGAATTTGCATTTTCAAGTCGATAAATATTGAAATTTTAATAAAATAATAACTCCATCGTATCTGAAAATTTTCATTACAACAATTAAAAACTATCGATTTTCAGATAGAAGGAGATCATACTCATGACCTATTAATTTATAAAGTTTCCGATCAGAAAAGTGTGGAAAATAAATGAAAATCGATTTTATCAAAGAAACATTCAAAAAGAAATATCGATCATCTTTAAATTGTCAAAATGTATAAATATCAATTTTAGAACGAAATCAAAGCATACCATCATCGGCTCCGTTGTAACTGTCCCATTCATACGCTTCCATGCCTAGGGAAATTTTTAAGGTTAAATTCGAATCACAGATAGAGGCGATATGCATCAAACAAAGAGAGGCTCAAGGACAAAAAGTCAAATCAATTTATTAACAGCTGAAAAGTGTAAAACTTACAAGTGAGTTTCGAAAAGATTGGGCTTGGACTACCCTCAGAATACAAGTCTCAGAGAATTTTGAGAAAAAGAAAGGAGAGGTTGGTGGTTGATAGACGTGAGGGATGGAAAACTAATGTTTCAGACGTTACGGGAAAACGTTCAGACCGAAGCAGACCATCGTTCGTCTGGTCAGCTCGAAGCAACAACACAGTGAGCAATGAAATCGTACTTTTACTTTGAAGATTTTCCTATACAAAAAAAGAAGTCTTCTTCTAGGTTTTGTAAATTTTTCAGCTAGTCCTCCTCTCACAAAGAGAGAAAGAACACTTTGCGCGTCACGATAGTTGACGATTCTGTGCATTGAACTTACGCGCAAATGCAAAAACTCATCCAGGAGGAAGATAGAGCGTTTTCAAAATGAGAAAAAAACAGAAATTCGTAGCCATGGTTATTCATACCAGTACAATCTTTTCAGAATTTCTAACTGTGTGAATGAAAAAGAGAGTTAAATCATAGTGTTTGCACTGACTACTACAAATGTCGTCAAATACTGAAGTATGATCTGAAGGTAGGTGATGTGTCAAATTCCTCACTCCCGTCTTTCTAGGATTCTGTCTACAATTGTCGCCAATTACTGTACTGATGTTTACATATCGGTGTATGCACTGACTACTCCTATTAACGTCAAATAATCTAGTAAGATCTGATGGTACTTGTTTGCACTAACTACTACAGCTGCCGTCTAATAGTGTAGAAACATCAGAAGATGGGTGTTCGCACTACTCCTATTGTTGTCAAATACAGTAGAAACAAAACTACTGTACTTAACATTTCAGTGTATGCACTGACTACTCCTATTGTCGTCAACAACTGCTCTCCATCACTCACATCCAACCCAGAAAAGGACAAGCTTTTATGGCATTTTGGTCTCTCAAACTACTTATTGTATAGAGCGTATCACAGGAGCATAGTGAGTACATAAAATTTAAAAAGAAGAATGTCGGTGAACGCAGTTGGGAGAAAGTATTGTCACTGCGCGTGAGGAAAATAGAAAAATCGTGCCTAGGGGGTAGTTTGACTTGATAAAGTATGGCAAAAGTGAATTCGGGATAGTAAATCGCGATTTTTCATTGGAAAAACACCATTTTCAGTCAATTTTCACGAAAACCAAACTACCCAGTGAAGTTACAGCAGGAATATGAATCTAATACTGCAGAATACTCGACAAAACTTCTCAAGAATGGAAAAAATAGATAAAAATTGCACCATGAATAGACTACCATTTGGGGTGTGAAGTGAAAAATTGCTTTCGACGAACATAGTAGACAATGTGAAAGGATAATATGACAAAAGAAAAGCTCACGATGGGCGGCACTCACACGTCACGGTTTGCAGTTCTGGCTCAGCCACAATAGTCCTTCGTGCAGTCCGTCTCCGGTCGCAGCGCATGATGGTTGGACGTACCTGCAGTGTTTCAGATTATTGAATATTATGAGTCAGAGTTTTACACAATTCTGACTCTTGTTGATAAATCCTCTCTTTAGTACATGTAATTTCGTCCAAAATGTGAACATTGACAGAATTCAAAAAAATGGCGCATCTATAACAATGATTTTCAAGTCTATTCCTTTTTCGAAACTCTCAAAGCTAATTGTAAATTCGTTCAAAAATGTTTACAGTTTTTCTTAAATTGCAAAATCTGATAATTTTTTTTTGAATAACATCTGGAACAACCTTACAAAAAATACTCGAGAAATCATTATGAGTTTCACGCTATTTTGAGTTTTGTTCATAAATTTTTTAATTATACAATTAATTAAGTCCAAAACGAGAAAGTTAACAGAATTTTTTTGAAAAGGGCCGTGAAAATTTGTTCCTCAAGACGTTCGAGGCGAGTACTCCCGAGTTTAGTTCAGAAATTTTCGATTTCAACACATTAGATTACCTCTGCACGGAGTAACGAGATCAAAAAAATCGAGTGTGGGCGGGGTTTCAAAAAAAGGCGCGAATCAGTCGACCCAATCAATACATTCTATTTAACGCTCCGGATGACCGCTTTGCAGTCACCTTTTGGTATTTTTTCTACTTTTTTGCACATTTTCTTGCTAAATATGTCCTTTATTGAATGAATAAAAATTTTAAAAAATACTGTAACAAAACTACAGTAACTCATCAAAACCTAGGTCGCGTTTGAATCTTTCGGACTAGTTTTTTTGTTCATTTTTCCGAAAACCTTTTTTCATTCAAGTTTGAATTTCCAATGAGTTGAAAAAGAACTTTAAAAAAGCTGAACTATATGAAAATCAAAATGGATTTTTCCAAACACTTCCATTCATCTACTTTCCTCCATTGTATCTCAAATTTATTAATAATTATTTCAATTGATTTTTTCAGAGATGGCCGTTTCATGAAGAAAAATCAAAGATCACAAAAGGTATTTTTCAAAATTAATTCTTTATTTAATGTTTTGTAGAGTTTTTACGAGTTTTGTATATAAATGAGTTAATTTCCATAATGTTTTTTTTCTGATTCTCTGCGAATTTTGTAGTTAGATGAAATTCTGTTGAACTTATTGTAAAGCGGTTTGTCACTCTGTTATGAATAGTTGCAACAACCATGATGATTCTTCGAAAATTTGACAAGGACTGTATTGAATATGTATGTGATATTTAAAGTGAATCATTCGTCCGGTTCGACGTAATATAAAACTGGATATAAGGCCGTGTTCAAACTGAAATTTTTTAAAAATATGTATTTTCAGCCCCGAATACTCGAAACTGGAAGACGAAGAACTGCGCCTGTGTACAAGAAGAGACAGTTTTAATTATAAAACCGGTGATTTTTTTGCATAATAAAGAAATTCATTTTTTATGATCAGTATTTTCATGATGAATCTCATAATTTGTATGTTTGATGATACGTAGATGGTACTATAAGTTAGGATCACCAGGGAATGGGGTGGTTGTACAACTTTTATTAGCATGGTTTGAAAGTTTTTCAAGGCGATTTTTGACCGACCAAAAAAATACTCGGAAAAACATCATTTTGAAACAAATATTTTTTCTTTTGTTTTGCTTATTTAACTCCACGCATTATTTAAAACTCTCATCAATAAAATCTCACCAATTTCGATCCCTAATTCGTGTTAAACCGAGCTTGTCCTGTATTTCCTGAGGCTTCATGGCTGAAAAAAATATGGGTTTAAAAACATTTTGTAGCGTTTCATTCTACAATTGTAATAAATTCTCTCATTTAGGTTTCATAAATTGTCTGTTGCACAAATGAATATTTCTATCATATACCTTTTTTTTAATTGAACACGATTTCACATAAAGTACGTAACTGCATATGTTCTCAAAAAATTATCAATTTTTCTGAATAAAAACTTACCATCAGCAAGATCCTGTTTGTTGGCGAAGACAAGAATGATGGCATCTTTCATTTCACGATCGTTGATTATTCGATGGAGTTCGACTCGAGCTTCGTCTACTCTGAATCAAAACTTCTTTTTTTCAATTTTTTAAAACAAATTCTGAATATTTAAATTAAATTGAAATCGAGCTGTCGTAAAAGCCTTTTTTCAGAATGTTTGTGTTTTTATAATCACTTATTCTCCTAATGTCTCATGTAAAACACCGTAATGTTCACTACAGCATGAATTCAATAATTCAAATCAGTTTGATTTATTTCATACATGGCACATTGAGAATTTACATCTTAAATATTTTTGATAATAAAATTTTCCCGTTGTTCTTTTGAAGAATGTCAATCACACCAGAATTGCGCGGAGGTGAAAATTTTGAACCGAAGCCGAAAATTGTAAATAATTGAGAAGAATAAAACGAACCTATCTCTGTCGGCAGCATCCATGACAAAAATCAAGGCTTGTGTACCAGTATAGTAATGCCTCCATAGCGGTCGAATTTTGTCTTGACCTCCGACATCCTAAAATAAAAAGTTTAATTTTAAATTTTGAAACAAAACTTTTTTCCGAAAGTACCTGAATCTTACCCAGACATTAAACTTGATGTTCTTGTAGGTGACCGTCTCAACATTGAATCCAACGGTGGGAATCGTCGTTACAGACTGACCGAGTTTTAGTTTGTAGAGAATGGCTGTAACATTAATTATTACCTCTCTTTCAGTCAATCTACTCACTTGTCTTTCCTGCCGCATCAAGACCCAGCATAAGGATTCGCATTTCCTTCTTGCCGAATATCTTCGACAGTAGCTTTCCCATCGTTCTGAGAAGAAGCTATAGAAAAACATTGAAAACGTGTGAACATTCAAAAGCTGAAACTTGGTTAACTAACAAGGCTATCGGCATCAGGTGGATGAAGATAACAAATAAAAAAAGTAACAAACTAGAAAAACGCTACGGAGCTGACTCATCAGTTCCTCATGTCAAATAAATATGTCGAAATAAACAACGTGTTGTCAATGTCTGTGTCTAGAAACTTTTCGTGCGCTCTTAATGAATGATTGATACAGTGGCAAACTAATATGCTTAATGATGAGTAAAAATAAACAGTTGGTTCAGGGAATAAGAACAACCCACTTGTTTATTCCTGAAATTTGTTGAAAAATAAAATCGATCGAAAAAAATAAGATTTGAGTGTAGACAGAATGTACTCACTCGACGCAACTTGACACACAATTGAATTTTTCTTTTTTATTTCTTCGTCATTTTCCATTTTGCGATCGATACTGTCACTTTCCTTCTTGTTTTGCTTCATAAGACAATTTCGCAAACGAGTCTTGCACAGGTCCGTTGCTGAAAATCAAAAAATTGTTTTCTCCATTCTTTACTGCTACAAAACTTCCGATCACGATGAAACATTGGAAAATCCTTTCGTATGGGACGTGTGAAAAGTCGAACGGAAGTATTTTACTTGAAGTTTGTTATGCTCATATTGATATACAGTTCTTCTGCTCCTTTCTCTTCACAAAAATGACCATTCAATGTAGAAAGTTTATCTTATCTCGGAATTGACTATCTTTTGAGCTATCTTTCGCCCCCTTTCTCACTAATTCTTCTATTTTCTAGATTCCATGTCCGAATCAAGCCACTCCAACGCTCTTAGCGAGTATGATGAAGAGTACAACGTCGAAGACGATGGTTCCGATTCTGATGATCAAGACTATGCATACGGTATTGAGCAGCCAGAGCAGGAGTACAGACCGACCATTGTTCTGATGGGACAAAAACGGTTATTTTTTGTTGAATTTACATCAATTCATCAAAATATTAAATCTTGTGATGCCATTAAGCAACTTATTTCAGAAGTGGAAAAACATCAATCAGAAAAGTCGTCTTCCAGAACATGTCTCCAAACGAGACGATGTTCGTTGAAAGTACATCCAGAATCACCAAAGACAGTGAGTATCTGGTTTCGTGAAGTCAAAAAAATGAGTTTTTCAGCTGTGAATGCATCGTTCATAAACTTCGAGACGCTTGAAATTCCTGGTCAACTGAACGTTGAAAACAACCAGACTTATAGGGAAATTTTCAAGAAGTGTGGTGAGATTTTTAGTTCTGTAGAAAATGGTTAATATTATTTTTTAGCTGAAAAATTCAATGTGCTACGAAAATATTTGCCTTTCACTCATGAAGTTCATATTTCAAAACGATTGTATTCTGAATCTTAAGATAAGAAAGATGTTCCTTGTTGTCTGAACCATGAAAAAACAAAGTTATAGAAAAAAATGTAATTACAATTTGCCCATTAACGCTTACGAATTCCACAAATGCGGGCAAAATGTAAAACGCAGACCGTGCAGCCATGCAGCCCATGCAGCCAACAGTAATTTATAAAGGTATACCTTTTATAATAAGCTTAGCTGAGGTTCGGAAAACGACTTTCGTGAAGGTTCGAGTTTGGTAATGCAAGAAAGTCGTTTTCCGAACCTCAGCTAAGCTTATTATAAAAGGTAAATTACTGTTGGCTGCATGGGCTGCACGGCTGCACGGTCTGCGTTTTACATTTTGCCACAAATGCACATCCAACGAACTCCCACTACGAGAAAAAACCGAAAAATTTCCTATTAAGGAGCCCTCCTCTTCATCATCGATGCACAAGACAATTGTACAGAAGCAATCGCCAAGATGGTGGACTGCTTCACTAAAGCATACGCAGTCAACCCACAGATCAAATTTGAAGTTTTTGTTCACAAAGCTGACGGTCTGTCCGACGAGAATCGCGTTGAGACCAAGTTCGAAATTCATCACGCGGTAAGCTCCATCTGGAAAATTGTTAAAATCAATTGACTCTGGTGTCAAAATTCAAATCTTACAACTTTTGTACGCGTCAAAAATGTATTCAAGTAGTTTTTCTAATAAAATACTGAAGTATTGGTTGGTGTTATAAATGAGAGAGTAACTGATATAGCGATACTTTGAGATTTCAAGGAGAATATTTTCACTTCACAGACAACAAAAACTTGCCTTTCGATCAAAATTTAGTTCAGGTAAAGGAGAAACTCCGCCAAGCCGATATTAAAGGCTTGACAGTCTCATACCAGCTCACATCGATCTACGATCATTCCATTTTCGAAGCGTTCTCGAAAGTCGTGCAAAACCTCGTTCGTCAGCTGCCGACCCTTGAAAAGTTGTTGGACATTTTCAATCAGGTAAGCCTTCACTTGTATTTGATATCAGAATTTGATAACTTCTAGGGCTCAAATGTGGAGAAATCGTTCCTCTTTGATATAACCTCAAAAATCTACGTAGCGACTGACTCAACACCCGTGGAGACGAGCATATACGAGTTATGTTGTGACACGATTGACGTCACGTTGGATATCGCATCGATCTACAGGTACATCTACCCTATGACATCACTCTTATCGATTTTTTCAGCCCAGAAAACACGTATAAATACGATGAGAATTCGGCAGCAGTCATCCGACTGAAAAGTGATCAGGTAATTCAAGCAAAATGAATGTAGATTGATGTCATTTTGCAGGTCCTTCTGTTGCGTCACATCAACAAACATCTTGCGCTCGTGTGGTTGATGCGATCAGAAAACTACGAGAAACATGGACTAATTGATTACAATTTCACTTGCTTCAAAGAAGGAATTGAGAAAGTCTTCAAACTACGCGCTGTGAACAATTGATAATCTGACACGACTTGAATGTTCTTGTAAAATAAAAATTCACCCCTGCTTACTCATGACAGAGAAATGATGATTCGAATTACAAAAATAGAATTTAGGTCACGTTGATAGTCGGTTATAAACATAAAAGTAACTCGATTAAACACGTAGCTTTATTATTCTCATTTTAACAGAAAACTGAGAAAATAAAGTACTATACAACAATTAATTTAGAACTTGCTGAATCCCTTCTTGGAAGTTCCGGTCTTGTTCACCTTGAGGACGTTGAATCGGACGGTCTTGGAGATTGGTCTGGTCTCTCCAATGGTCACGAGGTCTCCGGTCTGGATATCTCTGTAAAATAACTTTATTACCTAATGAAAAAAATCTTTTCAATTTCAAAACTGATTCTGTATTAAAATTACCTGAAGGCTGGGGAGCAGTGGGCTGGCACGTTCTTGTGTCTCTTCTCGTAACGACGGTACTTCTTGATGTAGTGAAGGTAGTCACGTCTGACAACGATTGTGCGGGTCATCTTGTTCTTGAGTACAACACCGGTCAGGATAAGTCCTCTGATGGAAACGTTTCCGGTCCATGGGCACTTCTTGTCAATGTAAGTTCCCTCTACGGCCTAAACAATATTATTGAAACAAGTTTTGCATGAAAATTATCACAACTTGAATGAAAACGTCACATTCAGATTTGGAGTGAGATTAGAAAATACATTACAAAAACTAACAACGCAATTTTCGCCACTAAAACTTCATGCGAAAAAAGAACAAGTAACATGAAAATTACCTCCTTTGGGGTCTTGAATCCGAGTCCGATGTCACGAACGTAACGTGGGGTCTTCTTGTTGGATGCATTGATGATCCTGCTCTTGGTGTTGAGATTGATAGTCGGCTGCTTGAGGAAAGCCCTCTCGGTCTGTTCCGCCATTTTCCCAAAGTTCTGAACATAATTGTTGAACTTCAAAAAAATATCAACGAACGGAAAGCTGGGAAATAATGTAATCAAAACAATGCAACTTTTAAAACAGAAATCAACTGCGTTTCTCACATAATAAAGGGAAAAAACGCGTAGGAATCTTCTAAAAAAGAAATAAATATTTCTGCCTCGCCCTACGGTAACAGCGACTCTTCCTCGCAGGAACCCGCCTGCGCCTTTAGACTGGTGTCGTTTTACGGCGATATTTTATTTTACTTTCATTTTTTTCCCTCACTTGTTCTTCTGTTGTATTTCGAAGTCCAACACATAGCGATAAAAATTGAATAGTTTTATTCACATGAAGGGAAATTGTACTTATTACAGCAATCTAATCTTTGTAACTACGCACCCGTATGCACATAGTTAATGACAAATAGAAATCCAGCTGTACGCAAAATACTTTTTTTGAGAATCTCTATTTGTACATCAGTAAGAACAGATCAATATGGAAATCACAATCGAATCCTATGAGAGGGTTGCCACAAGAGCTGACTAAGAATACATTATAAGTTCTAACGTTGAACTTATTTAGAAATTTACAATCGATTTAAATGCAATATAAAAGGAGATTGTGATAAAACAATGATATACCGACTATGGAGCACCAATGTAAGGTTATTTTGGGGGAAGGGCTATATTAATTCACAGATAGGTGGGATAAAAATGGTAAACTAGAATTTTGACAATGTTTTCTTGGGCGGGGTGAACCGTAGGGTTAATTTTAATGGCTGAAAGACAATCATATCCATGGATTTTTTTATGCCAGATAGCTAAAGTGTATTGGCTAAGTGACATAAGGAATAGAAATAATAAGAGAGATTCTAAAGGCTATTGAGTACACTGTTGAGTTGTAATTGGGAATCATGAGCACGAGTCAAAACACCGTTTCTATTAGAGGGAGGGGAGAGTACAATTGTTGGTTGTTAAGATCACAGATTGAGCAGCATTGATAATTGAGTGTGAGTAGAGATTTTTTGATGAAATTTGTGATCAGAATTTACCTTTCACTTGAAATTTGAGGTATGCATTGAAATATTTGACTGAATTAGGGAATCTGTGATGAGACGGGGAACAGTGTGGACTTTGTTGTCGTCGGCTTCTGCATTGCGAATGCGCGGTCCGTGGCCAGTTTCAGCTCGGCGTGCTGTTGTTCGTCGTCTGACTCGTCATCTGTAACGTGTAATTTAGTGATGGTTTACTTTGAGGTGTGTCACGTTAGCCGTGGGCAATGAAAGTTCATCGACTCACCGGAAAACTGGATAGCCGGGAGGGATTCCTTCTCATCTGGAGACTTCAAGAATCCATAGCTTCCAGAGCTTCTGTCGTCGCCGAGAAGAAATGACATGGACGAGGAAGGTCTCGAGTCCTGAAAAAGACTAATAAAATAATGTTTCCGAAGTTTGCTAAGCGGAGAATAAGGCAAATAAATTGAAGACTGACCTGTCCTTCAGACTTTCCATTGGTCAGTACCTCCTTGACCGGGGTCTTCAGCACCACCTTGGCGATCGGCAACGTCGTTGGTACTGGCACCTTCCTGGTTTTCCGCTTTCTTTCTTCTTCCGGTGTCGTTGACGTGGCAGGAGCGACAGTCGACACGGTTGGGACCACTTTCGGCCTGGTCGTTGGCGTATTCTCACATCCGTTCAGTACAACCGTCGAGGCAGAGTCATCGGCAAGGCGAGGCTTCTTCGGCACCGGGCACGATTTGTGCACAGGCGCAGTAGAAGTTGTGGAGGTTGCCGGTCCAGCCGGCAACACCTCAAACACCTCCAACCGGCTCTGCTCACGTTTCTTGCCGTAGCTGATGCGACACGTCAGTCGTCCTTCAGATGCTGGTGGGACCTGGAAAAGATTCATTGAGGCACGTTCTGTCTTTCCCAAATCTCACCTTCAACACGTGTTTCGGAAGCTTTGGAAGCATAGTCGGCGTCTTGAAAATGTCGTCAGACGGCTTCTTGGCAATGTTGCCCAATGACAGGCGCATTCTTAGTCCACCGTCTTTCTTGGCCGACTCAAACACTTCTACCGTCTGAAATAGTATCAATAAGAACCGGATGTGGAATGACCAACTAACCCTATGGTTCAATCTTCCATTGACAGAAGCTGGACGAAGACCTGGTGAGACCAACTTCCTGGTGATCGTAAGAGGAGTCGAAGCCTGCTTCTTCACCTTCTTGATTTGTGGAGTCTTCGCTTCGACCTTTGGAATCACCATGGGCTTGACATCGATAGGAATCGGCTTCATGTCGACTATTTCAGACTTGATCGGCTGCTCAGTCTTGACAGTGATAGAAAGTTTCGGAATCTCTTCCTTCTCTGCCTTGCGATGCTTCTTATGCTTTTTCTCCTTCTTCGGCTTCCTTTCTTGCTGAATGACGTCGGTGTCAACGATGATCGCGCCTCCAAGCTTGATTTTCAGCTTCAACGGGGCCTGAAAAATATGGATTTAGTGCTTGAATATGCTTCATTTTTTCACACCAAGTTCACTATATTACTCACCAATTTGGGCTCTTCCGTGACAACCGGTTCGTCGAGTTCTCGTCTCTTGCTCAGCAGCTCCTTTAGTCGAATTGGTGGAAGAGTCTGTGGAGTGATGGGTGGCGAGAGAAGCTTCGTGGTGAGAACCGGTGTGCTCTTTGGTGGCAACGACAGCGTCGGCTTGGTGGACGTCTCTTTGGTCAACGTTGGTGGAGTTGACACAGGCACCGCTGGCTGTTTCCTTGGTGGCAGTGGTGGAGCTATCAGCGGCTTTCGCTTCACCGGTGCTGGCTTCTCAGTCGATGTCGGAATCTGAATACCATTTCCTTATAACTGTTACAAAGGTTATAATCTTACCGAAACAGACTGGACAGTCGGTTTGACCGATGGTTCCGGCGAGTAGACATTGTCAAACCCGAGTTCTGGTGATGCAGAACCATCAGATTCGTCGTCGACAGCAGCTGACGAAGCTCGTGGGACGACGGCTGGTGATGGTCTGATCAGCGGTGACGTTGGAATGATCGATGACACGTCTGAAACATTAGTGTTAGGAATCTGCAAAAGTTTGGAATTACCGTTGACAACTTTGTCGAGGAATCGCTTGGCCTTCGACATCACCTCCCGTGGCGGAACGCGAGCCGAATCCTTTTCCGTCGGCTGATGTGGCAGTCGCTCCTTGACGTTCGCAAGACTCGGGGTCGTCAGCGCGTTGACGGCCGGCGTCTTCAGCGCTGTCGACTGCTTCGAGTTGCTCGCTCGTCTCTGCTTCTTCGACGGAGCCGCCTTCACCGGCACCGCTGGTTGCAATGTCGGTGGTGGGGATGGTGTTGGTGATGGTGTAACCGGCCTAAAATCCATCGTTATGATAAGATAACCATGCGAAAAACTTACTTTGGTCGTCTAACCGGCGACGGTGGTGGTGTGCAGTAGGGTGAACGAATCGGGTACGACGCCTCATCAAACTCACGGTACTCGAATTGCGAGTGTAGCGAGGTGAACGGCTTGTACTCCTTGGGTGTCACCACCATACGATTTGCACCACGTAGAACTTCATCGGATGGTTTGAAGAGATCTTTATCGACAGCCTTCTCTTCTTCCAATATCTTCCGCTCGTACTCGGCGTCAAGCTGGAGGAGAAGATTTACTTCGTGTGAATCGTCATTCAAGGTACTCCTGAGCATCACCGAGCACATCTTCTCATTCATCCGCTTCATCCTCGCGTCGATGTTGATCGTTTCACGGAGCCAGTTGTCGTCGACTAAAATTTTCTGTTATTAAATTCAAATGTGAAAATCTTACAATCATCCAGCGTCTCCTGAGTAAAGTCCGGTTCGTAGTGGATGTGGAACGGCAGCAACCTCTTTAGCATGTCTTCGGTGCCGTTGAACGGAGTCTCAGTGTCAGCGTTGACAAGTTGATCGGCTTGTGACTGGAAGAACGATTCCAGGCTGAAAAATGGGATTTGTCTACGAAAAAATTAATGTTAAACTCACTTTTGCCGTCGTTCCTCAACCTTCTGCGCCAGCTGTGCTTCCAACTCCTCTTTCGACTTCTTTGGGATCACAATCTTCTGAAAAAAAAGGAATTTGATGGGGTGAACTCGATGAGAAGGGGTTTTTTGAAACCGAAATGCACAACAATAAACCTCGTATGGCGGCGGTTGTTGCTGATGTTGCTGCTGGACGATCATCTGATTCATGTCATACTTCTGCGCACTCAGAACCGGCGGCTGATCGAGTTGCCTCATCAGAATCGGCTGCTGATGGTGCTGAAGCTGATGCATTTGGTGTTGCTGTTGTTGTGGTGGCTGTTGCTGTGGCATGTGATGAAGGGTGATTCCACGTGGTGACGGTGTTCCACCATTTTGCATCACCAATTGGTGCTGTTGTGGGGCGGTTGCAAGTGCGGCACGACGTTGCACGACTTGGGTCGTTTTGTAGTTTGTCGCACGGCTTGTTGAAGCCGACGTCGACGTCGTGATGATCATCTGATGCTGCTGTTGTTGTTGGTGCTGCATCGGCTGTGTGATGACTTGCTGCTGACGGAGCTGAAAAAGGTTGTGTGAGCACGACATGAGGGTGGGATGGGCACTTCATCAATTTTCTTTGAAAAAAGAATGAAATCTTTTCTCAACAAAAATCACGCCAATAACTACAACATGGTTACAACACGATACATGATGATGTTAAATCCAACGATTTTGTCTAGTATTCACCTTATCTCGATCTGCAATCTGCAGCGAAGCTGGAAAACCAACTTTTGTGAAGAATTGAGTCTTGGAAACACAGGTAAAATGAGAATAAGTGAATAAAAGTCAAAATCGTCGGCTCTTTAAAAAAAAAGTTACCTGATGCTGCTGCCGGACAACCTCACCAAGCGTCTGTTGTCCCCCTCCATTGACATTGCTAGCCACATAGACCTGCTTCTGAACGGGCTGCAACCTTGGTGGTCCCGAATCGTGGACAGAGGCCGCGGGCTGAAATTTGGCTTATTGTAAACGTCTATAAAGTACAACAAGCCTTCTACGTTCACTACACACGCGCAATCGCCCGAAATCATTACACTGCCGTTGACCCCCGTGTTGTGCGCGCGCGCATACTTTCTTTTAGTGAGAAGAAAAAGAATACCTGTAGGTAGATGGTGCCCGGGGTTAGCTGTTGGAGTTGTGACTGTTGGACAGTCTGTTGGCCGTGTGATCCAATCACCTGGGCCGGTTGCAAGACTTGTGGCTGTTGTTGGTAGATCACCTGTTGCTGGAATTTTTAGGTTTTTATTAAATTAGTAAAACTAATTTTGTAATGCTTTGTCATAATTAGAAATAGCACTCTACATCTCATGATTCCCACTAGTTCTAAAGAAATGAACTTCCCGAGGCTTCTGATAGTTTTTTAAAACTCAAATTCACAAAAATAAATAAAAATTCACCGATTGCAACTGCATCGTCTGCGGTTGATGATTGTTTTGTTGGGCTTGTGGGATAACCTGGTACACTTGACCATTGGAAGCATGAACATATCTGAAACATATCAATGAATGGAACTTTCTATTCCAATGAAAGAATGTGTGCAAAAAATGTGTCAAAAACGAACTGTGCATTGCTCGTCGACGCTACTGGCTGTTGTTGTGTGTAGATCGTCTGATACTCCTGATGGTGCTGTTGTTGTTGTTGTGGCTGCTGTTGCTGAGTTGTGTACTTCGGAGCGATGGGTCGCTTCTGCTGTGCTTGCAACTGTGGTGGACCGTTGGAGAGCATCATCGATCGTCCTGGCTGCTGTTGAGGGACTTGCGATTTGCTCGTCACTTCTTTCAGGATCTCCTTGTTCACCGAACTTCTGCAAATGGGCACGTTCAAATTCATTTTCCGAGAAAAATTGATCAATTCGATAAAATTTCAAAACAAATTGAATCAAAATATAAATAGAATCCAAAAACTCACGGTTGCGCTGCCATTTGTAGTTGAAAGATTCTCGTAAATTCAGCCTCGAGCTCTCGTAGAATCTCCGCATTGTTGGCTCCATTGGCTTGCGCCGTTCGCAACCGAGTGATTTCCGACAAAAGGTGGACCGACTGCAACGTTTCTCATTAGGCATCGTTGATAGTGTTTTCTCAAGGTTCCACAAAATTTCAAAATATGTGAATAATAATTAGCGAAAATCTTGAATTGAGAGAGTTGAAAAAAGAAAAAGGGTCCCAGAGCGTAGCGACGCCTTCGTGCTTACACGAAAAACAGAAGAAACTACTCACCCTATTGGACTCCTCTACTGTCAAACTGATCTCCGTCGTGCTGGGACCCGGAGGAGGGGCTACCGGCGTTGGTCGATTCACATTTTTCACTTGACCAGCTTCTGCAAAATGTTTCCATTTTTTTCCTGTTCATGAAAAATGTCAAAAGGATTTCGCTCGAAACACGTTTTGAACCACTGTTCGAAGAGATACAGTTAGTTTTGTTCAGAAAAAAAACAAAAAATAATTTTTCAGCAACTATGTATTCAACATTACAGTTTTCACACACGATATTTCCGTATATCATGAAAAAAGTGTTTTTAGCCAAAAGTCAACAATATACAGTATACAACATGGTATTTCAAAGAATCTCGAGAAAAGAATGAATTCAAATGGTTTGAGCCAAAATTCAACAATGGAGATTTCAATCGTGACTTTTCATAGTAGCTCATGCAAAAAGAGACTCTCACATTGTTTTTCGAATGGTTAGTTCGGGGAAGAACTTCAAAAACTACGTTTTGATATATCGCACACAATTTAAAAAAACTCACGCGACTTCTTCTTGGTACTTTTACTCCGCTTCGGTGGTGCTGGGTTCGGTGCCGGTGGAGCTTGTTGTACCTGCTGTTGCTGTTGTTGCTGCTGCTGCTGTGGTGGCTGGTGCAACACTGAGTCCTGTTGACCGCCCATCATCATCGTTCCCTGTGATGTTGATGGCGAGCATTCCTGCGAAAGTGTAAATTTTTGATTTTCACAAAAATTGTACATAAAATTCAAGAGAAAGAGATTGAAAACTCACTGGTATGTACTGGTTCTCAACTTCATAGGGATCCGTTACCATCATTGTGGGCTGCTCGAACGCATTGTATTCAGGCTGAAAATTGACAAAAAATTATTCACACAATACGATTGAAGAATATTTAACAATCAAATTTGCGAATCACAAACGATCGAGAAATACATTGTTGTTTTTAACAAAAAAAATAGATCCAACGATTTTTTTCTAATATTTTTCTTAGTTCACTTATATCAACATTAGAAATAAGGTAAATTACTGTTAACTGAAGATTGCATATCGAGATTAAGACTGGGTGCAGAATTTGAAACAATGAATTTACCAAAATCTAGTGAGTTGTCACTTTTGACATCATAAAAAGGAAAAATGATCAAATTTTCACAAACTTCAAAAGTTACCTGCTGTCGATTGTCATACATGTTCATGTTCGACGTCATCGGCTGCATCTGATACCCATTGTTCATGGTAGTTTCAGTGTTGCTGATCGGATCTTCAGTCGGATAACCAAAGTCCATCGGGATGCTCAAGTCCGTTGAGTACTGCATATCGTGCATTTCCCTTTGTGGAGAATACCCAATGCCGTCGTCCATTGGTATATTCTGAAGTATTTTGTACATGTTGGTACTTCCATCGAGTCGTTACAAAAAGTCTCACTTTCGAACATCGAGTAAGTTTTCTTTCAAATTGAGGTCAAAAACTTATATAAAGTGTGATTGTAAAACATTGTTCCAATTTCTTTAATGTGGTTTACGATTTGTTCAAACAGAAACTCGCGATTAACATATCATAAGATTGTGCTCATAAAATTGTACAATGAAAGATGATTGCGAAGTATGAAAACAGCAATTTTCTTTAACTTTTTTGAAGACAGTTTTGGAAATGTTAATAAAACTACAAAACTCACATCCAACGAAGGGTCACCATACTGCATTGTGTCTGGAGGAGGGCTGTCAACCCTTGTTAGCTCCTCCAGACCATAATTCATCCAATCATCATCTGTGTTGCTTAAAAGTTTTGGTTAATAATTGAACGGTTTCATCAAATTATTTTTCATACATCATCAAAGGAAAACATTCACTTCACTTTTCTATGCAAATCATTCTTGCTTTCGATTCGGGACGGTCAAATTAAAATCAAATCAAGAGAACATTTTTATCATTTAAAGGCAAAAACTCACAAGCTCATTGTTCTGTTCTATAACATCATCGAATTTACACAGAATATTATTCCACTTGCTTGTTGAGAAACCTCCAAGGAAGCCGCTGAAAGAGTGAGAATGAATGAATCATAGATTAAGTAATGAGTACAAGTTGAGAATTATTAAATTATATTGAGAGAGAGAGAGAGAAAAAATGCCCGAGATAGTTACCTGGGATGCGCAAGCGTGATAGAATGACTAAGCGTGTCTGATTAAGGGGCGTGGTATAATGGATAAGTGTTAAAATTGCCATTAGGCTGGTTTACTCAAGCGTTGAATTATGCCAATAGGAAGTTTGACCCCATATTATCGATCGATCAAGACGCATGTATGTCGTGATTGCGTTCTATTCGTGTCAATTCATGCACAGTGACTCACTGATGCACAAAAATAAACATAATTAAGAAAAAGCACGTGAAAAAAGGGGCGTTTCACACGCGTACACACAAACACACAGCTGCAACACGCATAACGATATACGCAAATTGATTTTGAAGAAAGAGTGAGTGAGTGAGTGGGGGGAGGCGAGAGACACTGGGGAACAACAGGAATAGGGTGGAGACGCAGAGACAAGTCGCGCGCTCTCTCTCTCTTACTCTCTCGCTCCCGTCTCGCTCGGTGAGCGAATGTGTGTGTAGCCCCTGGAATTCGACGCGCCGCACCGCTCGCACGCGCGCAACTTCTCCATCTCGCTATGTATCCACTCGACCAGTCTCCCTGTGTCTATGCGCTGTATCTGATGTATACCATTGGATTGCGGCCAAGAGAGTTTTGAGTGGAAGCGCAGACGAACACAGACAACAGGAGAGAAGTCACTTTCACAACTTGTGCGGGAAATGATTGTGAATGAGTGAGTGAGTGAGAGAGAAAGAGACAAGGAGAAACAAGATCGCAACATTGTGCTCGAGAAACATCATAATGCGGCTAATGTCGCGATAGTGTTTTCGACATCATATCTGTGAGAAGCTACACTTATGTATAGTTTCATAGAAGTAAGAGTTTCAAATCATACCTTTCTCGGAAATTCAGATACATCGTAATCAAACTTGATGTTTTTAAATGAAATGAATGAAAATAGAAACAACTATTACACGTATTTTTAGATCAAAAAGTTACAAAAAGTCAAAGTTACGGTATCAACTTCCTCCTTTTAAATGGTACTGTAGATCAAAAGTTACAGTATCTTTCACTATGCTTCTAGTGGGTATAGGAAAAAAGTTACAGTACCTGTTACTGTGCTTCTAGGGGCATAGGATGAAGGTTACTGTATCAGTTCCTCATCCTTACCGTGAAACTAAAGATCAAAAAGTTAAGACAGCTTCTACTACGCTTTCACAGGAAGTATAGGAAAAAGGATACTGTATTCAGATTTACTATTGAACTGTAGCTCAACAGTTACTGTAACCAGTTCAATCACATGAATGTGCTGATCCTAACAAGCTTAAAAAGAAACGTACCCAGCCAGGAAGCTGCAATGAGCTAAACTGATCCATAATAGGTAACACCTCTACCAGTATCCATGTCACCTAGCTGTCAAACAGGAATAGTCGGCTGGTTTCCTTTCAAGTACTTCACACCTAGTTGTCCGCGAAAAAATGCTATTGGGTATATGACCTGTCACATGGTTCAGCTACATTACTGTGCTTAAAGGTCAAGTACTACTGGTGTGAACCAATAGGATATGCTTTTTTGTAGAGTAATTAGTGAAGATGAGAATAATTGATCCTTGGAGATGTTATTCTGATTGCAACAAGAGAATAGAACACGTGTGATAGGCGCTTCGTTGGATTCAAAACCTATTGGTCATTTCCCTACGGTAATGCACATAGCTTCCTCTACCTGTTAAAAAATCTGGCCTCCGTAAATCGGGAACTTAAATTCGCCTCGAAATACAAGAACAATTTAAGTAATGCGCCTTCAATTTCAATGGACTGAAAGTAAGAATAATAATGTAAATCCACAAAGATCTAACTGTTCGTTGTGAGAGTTACCGTACTCATTCTGCAAAATTGAGATTAGAGCGCGTTTGAAAACGGCCATGCTTCTAGCGATATATGTGTAATGCTATTTGAAATGTACTTTTGATTACGGTACTTTCAACTAATCTGCTATCGTGTCACGTACTTTTGGTTTTATAATTCAGAAGATGATTTTTGTAGTTCAATGAGGGGGCTAATTATTCTTTAAAGACTACATTCCGATCCATGCTCCCACGATAAGAAATTGTTTACTCAAAAGTTACAGTACTCATACTCGGTCTCTAAGGAAAAAAAACGTGGGTTTTCTAGACACACAAAAAGATCGTATTGTAGAAACGGAAACCGTGAGAACGCACTTTGCATAATTTGAGACCGTCTTCACATGTAGCATGGAGGCATCAAACCAACAAGACACAACGATAAACTAATAATCAAATTTATGCATGAAGGCGAGTAAAGAAACAACAAGAACACAATCATCATATATGGTATGGAAGCAACAAGAACATGAAGGTGTGAAGCATGTTTAGTAGTCGTCTCCACGAGACACGACTTCCTTGACGGTTGGACGCATGAGCAGAGTGTGCTCCCATTGGGCAGTGTAGCATCCCTTGATGTCGCAGAGTGGTGGGTATGGGTCGACGATTCCCTGAAAATCATAGTTCATGGTCTGGATTTTAGAAAACCGCCTTGCAGGACCGCAAGCGATTTTAGTACTTCACTCCACGTTGTTGTAACAGTAAATTTGATTTTTTTAAAAAGTGGAAATGGGACTAGAAAGATCTAGTTCATTTTTTATCTTGGCTAAAAATTCCAAATGAAAGTTGTATGGAAAACTGAGACTGTATGAGACTTCCAAAAACAACGAATTCGATTAATTCAAAATTACCTTATCGCATAGATCTTTCAGAGCCATCAGATACTTGGTCTCGCCGAGTCTGTCGATCCATCTTCGGCAGAACGCCAAGGTACCAAAGTTCTTGTCAATCAGGTTCAGAAGACCCTTCGATTTTTGGAGTCTGAATACTTTTCGTGAGGGTTATTTTTCGATTTGTGTGACCCCTGCCCCAAACCCTAGTCGCTCCAGCTGTGAACGGGTGGACACAGGTTAGTCTAACGTTATCGGGCTCAGTCAGTACTATGTACCAGAGTTGCACGGAAGTAAAATTTTTTAAAACGGTAGTCGGAAGACGAGAGTGAAATTTTTTTTACGGAAGTCGGAAGTGAAAAAAGGCCGGAAGTCGGAAGTAGAATTTTTTCAACGGTAGTCGGGAGTGCAAAAAAAGTTGAAAAACCCAGAGATATTGAATATCCGCGCATTCTCAACAGGTGATAGGTCAATTCCAGACTGAGTAGAAACGATTTCATGGTTTTTTTTCGTCATTTTTCACAAAAAAATTTTTTTTGACGGGAGTCGGAAGTAGAATTTGTTAAACGGAAGTCGGAAGTGAAAAAAGGGTGGAAGGCGGAAGTCGGACTTCCGTGCAACTCTGCTATGTACTGTCACAATAACCCACAAAACACCAGAAATGTTTCAAAACGAGTAGGATCTCAATTCATACTCAAAAAAAAACAAAATTAAACCTGAGTGGAATCTTCTCTTCGGCCAACTCAAAGTTCTTCATGTAGTGAGAGCATTCCATATCATCGTGAACGTATCCTTTACCGGTTGATCCGAACGTTTCAATCGCGTAGATTTCATTCTCTTCCATCTTTGTCTGTTCACCACCCTTCACAATTGGGACTGTTTTACCGGCGTGAATTCTGAATAAAAAAAGGAAAATACAGTATACATCGTGCAGGTAAAACTTTGATAACTGTTTTTCCTGACGTTCAAACTACATAATAGTATTTAATGTTCACGTAACAAGCTGGATCGAAGTCCAATCTATCAAAAACGTCTCGAATCCGAAAAAACGATGATATATCAATATTGATTTTTTTTTCTAGGAAGTAAACAATCAATACAATAACCTCGATAATCAAAAATTACCTGTACTGAGCAATCGAGTGACCGTTCAAGTTTCTAATCGGCTTCACAGTGTAGGTCTTTCCGTCGAGTTCAACTTCGTGAGAAGTCATGACTTCTTCTACGACTTCTCCAACATCACAGAGACGGACATCGATTCCGGCTTCCTGAAATGTGGTCATAGGTTGTGAAATTTTCGGAGTCCAATCTGCCTTCAAAAATGACTTCCAAATGCAATTGAAAACGGTCAAATGTGGATGAATCACCGAATTCGAAAAAATTAATGAAGTTTTCATCCACTGGATTACGTTATAATAAATATATCGAAATCATGGAGGCTCACTGGGTACTGTTCAAAACTATGTAAATTATCATCACGACAACTGAAATTTCCGTGTTTCGTGAACTATTTAAGGCATAAATCGAACAGTTTCAACTGATTGTAAAGCAAAAATTAGTAGATTGCATCTCATTCAAATATTTGAAAATTTGAAAATTTCCTTTAAACAGAAATTTCCAATTATCTTTTTTAGGCCTGAGTTGAAATTTCACAGCTGGCGCAAGCCTAACCTGAGCCTAAGAAAAGAGGGATGCATAGCAGGACTGCTTACGAAATTTCCGATTTAACGAAACGTTTAATCGTGAAATCAGCTAACATTCCAAATTTGAATTTCGTTAAATCGTTAATTTCGTAAAATTTTGTAAACAGCACATATAACGTTTTTATGCTTGAAAAAAAAACGGGATGCATTTTACTAAACGCCACAAAAACGGGACCAATTTAACAAATTGATATTTCAAAAATTACCTTGATTCCGGCGTTTGTCGCTTCTTTGACGGCTTCAACCAGAGGGTCGAATTTAGGGTCAAAATTGACTGTGAACGCACTGTCGATCAAACGACCTCTCACGTGAATTCCGTAATCGATCTGGAATTGTCTGTTCACTCCTGGTCAGTGCTGATTTTTTTCGAAGTTATTTTCGACTGTTTCAGTAGTTTTTCGGAATTAGCCAGACAAATACTGCTGTCGTTTTCAGGTATTTTCAGCCCATAATTGCGCTATCGCATCGGAAATTACTGTAAGCTACGGAAAACTAAAGGGTTCTGATCCCTCAAGCCTAATCAATTACGAATCCTCCTAAAACGACAAAAATTTCTCCCAGAAATTTCATGTTCCGACACTTTACTGAACGCACCGCAGTGACTTAAAAATCGAAAAGACTGAAATTTACCTTACAGACATCACCGTACTGCAAGACAGTCGGGTCACCGGCGTTTGGCGTGTAGTGAGCTGCACAATGGTTGATGGAACAACCAGTTGGGAAGGCGAGACCAGCCTCCAGTCCGTGCTCCTTGATCAACTTACGCGAGGTGGATTCGAGACGTTCACTGGAAAACTGTCATTATTACCTTCATCAGAAATATTCTCAGTGATATGTATCAGGAAACTTATTCGTCTCATGAAAACTGTTATACTAGTAGTGTACGACTAAAAATGCAACATCAGTTTCAGATTTCTTCTCAACTTTCATACTAAGTTTCTTGGGAACAGAAAAAAAACTTCTACATCGGCGTAACTTTCGAGAGAAAAACCTTTGCCGTGCAACACCCTCCAGAACTCTATTCGAGTCAGAAAAATAGAGAAAAACGAACCAAATTTCGATCATGGTCATTCCTGGCTTGATCCAAGACTGGACGTAGCTACGCACTTGTCTGTGAGCCTCGGCTGCACGACGGTAGTCTTGCCAAACTTCATCGTAAGTTATGTCTAGTGCCTTCTTTTCTTCTCTAGATTCACGATCAGTTGCGACACGACCGTCTTTGCCTGGAAAAGGGGTATTTTTGAGAAAAAGCAGTTTGAAATGTTGAAGAATTACTATGAAAAGACAGTAAGAAGAAATTATGACTGAAAACATTATAAATGCAATTCAAACCAATGATTCGGTATACCGTACTTTATACCGTACACCAAGGGTCCAGATCCCATTTTTTTCACACAACTTTCATAGTTCGAAAGCAGCTCACCTGGCAAATAGTACGTCTGAAGATCCTTGCTGACTGGGAATTTTCCATCTGGGAACTGTTCATCGATCGGCTTCATGGCTGCAATCTCGGCATGCCAGTCGACCTTGGGTTCCGATGACTTTTCTTCTACAGTTCCGGCGTCATTGTTATTAGGCGCATTTCCTGTAATAAGGCAGATGTTCTCGATTGAAAGATATCTTGAAGTTCGACGATTCTGACTATTAGTCACTGTTGAAAACGCGTGAAGGTCCGAGTCTTGGGAATGCATGTAAACTAAGAAAAAAAAGAAAGAAAAGTCCGGCTGAATATTAGACAAAATCGTCACGATTTCGTGTTAGTTTCGAAATATTTGAAAAGTTGTGCTGGAAAGACGGGAGTGAAGAACTTTGTACATCTTAAAATGATGCAGTTTTTCATTCATATCTTTCCATCATTCCGTATCTTTCAAGAGAGGTAAACTACATATAAAAGAATTCCAAAGTCAAAAATACCTTTCTTTGGGTTCGTCTTCTTCTTCTCATCAGCTTTGGCTGCTGCCTTCTTGTCTTTCAAATCGAGTTCAGCAAGAATTGCGTCAAAGTCGTCATCAGCGGCTGTAATGGAGAATTGAACACTCGGAATTGTTTCAGTATAATATACCTGGCTTGGCAGTGGTGTTGTTACCTCCCTTCTTTCCTCCTTTCTTTGGTGGCATTCTAGAATTGTCTGTGAGTCAAGCTATACACACAAATTAGAGGTATTGAACGGTGGGTAACCGATCAAGAACAGAAAACAAGTCAATGCAAGTGAAGAATTTACTGAATACAACCATATAAAATAATAACCGTTGAAATGAAAATCGTAAAATGGGGTGAATCATATTGAAAGTGGGTTCTGTACATCAAAATTCAATAGAGTAGATATGCTTTTTACCGCAAAAGGTAAATTCTGAGGTGAATGAAAGAAATTGGTACAAATTATGATACAACCAATTGGACAATAATCGGGAGAACACTTACTTTCTCATCGATTCAGACATAAATTTGAAATAAGATCCGAAGACCGTGTTGAAATCAACCTTACGTCTGTAGTCCTCGGCAAAGTTTTGGATACGTTCATAGGTCGATTCTTCGTCTTGTTGAACTTCACCAGCTTCATCTTCATCCTGTTCAACTTCAGCTTCATCTTCATCTTGTTCGCCTGCACCCTCTCCCTCTTCATCATATTGTTCCTCAGTACCATCTCGCGCAACATAGGCACCGTCATAACACACAATCTCAACCTCAGATGGCTCCACTTCTGACGTTTCAGTAGGGTCGATCACTTCCGGTGCTGCTATGACTTCACGGGACGTGGACGTTGCCGTAGTTGTGGTGTTGGAGAGTTTTTGAGATGTCACTTCCTCTTCACTCTCGGCTACAGTCAGAGTGTTCAGTAGCGATGATAGTGTGTCTGTCGAACACGGTTCCCGGTCGTTTTGTGAAGCGCTTTCTTTGGTCAGACCCATCGAGAGCGCAATCTGGTAGTCGTAGGCATTGTCGAGTGCTCGCAGCTGAGAGGCCAGGCTAGTAACTGCAGATTTCCAGATGGCTGGTGCCCGCCTCAATGAGACCACCGGTCCGGATGCCTCTTTCTCGTCCTGCAAACTGATTTTAATCACATTGTCGGACAAATTCTTATTCGGTATTTTGTCATCGCTATTATTTTCAAACTTAATGAGCTATTCTGCCATTTATGGAAACGAATCCTGTTTTTTTCAAACGTCAATAACTTTGCTAGAAACATCCCAATCATTTTATGCTTAGGTTGAATCTGAAACAAACCCAAACCAAAAAAGGAGGTTCACATTTGAAAAAAAAACGAAGTACGACCGGATGCGCGATGCTTTTTTTTTTACTAAATACTAGTTTTTTTAAACTTTTCAAAAGATTATCTTCCATTTTTTAATTACAAAAACCACTGATAGACAAAATTCTTGTCTCTTGAAATCTATACAATCACAGGCCGTTCATAAAATTCTGACCATTTTAGTCAAGATTAGATCCAATCAAGTGAAATTATCATGTAGCTAAATATTAAATTCTTACCTCTTTATAGTCGACCATCAACGCAGAAGTTAAAGCCTCGATGTGATTTTGATAACCTTTCATGTTGCTCACATCGATCTGAACCAAAATTTTATAGGATCCTGGGAAAGAAACATACCGACGACGTGTTCGGCGTTCTTGCGGATGACATCAAGACAGGTTCTTTCTCCTTGATGCGTTTTTGCTCTTCCATTACCTAAAATACAAAGTATAACAGAGGAAAAGTAATTAACAACTTTTGTGACGATCTGAGTCATTGAAATGCGGGTGAAATAAAAAAAAAGTAAAGCTGAATATAAAACAAAATCTAATGTTAGCCTAAATGCACCAGTGCCAATAATCGGATCTGACTTTCCTCAGTATTCGGACTGTCCAATTTTTTTCACGTAACGTTAATTATAGTATCTCAACAAACCTTTTTTCTTTCAGCTTTTTCACGGTCTCTTACTCTTCTGAGCCGATCGGTGAATGAGCATCGTAGATATGGGTCCAGCTCCCAGGGATCTTCACTAGTGTCGTGCTTCGACTTGACGTACGGGATCCAAGCCTGAACTCAATTATTGGAGATTGGAAGGCCTAAATGCACCAGTGCCAATCTAATTTTCAAATTTTCGAAAAAATCCGTCTTTTCGAATTTTCATTCATTTAAAAAACTCTAAAAATTCGCCTTATTGGAAAATTTAATTTTTTCATTCTAAAATTGAAAAACTTGAATTATTGAAATTGTCAATTTTTTGAAAATCACGACTTTTTCGATCAAAAATTCCATTATTTTTTAACAAAAAAGTCACCAAAATAAAATTTTCATTTTTATCGAAAGGAATTCTCGAAAATAACATTACCTCCTTCGGAACTTTCATCTGGATACCGATCATCTGCTTCCGTGTGTAACTTTTGACGTTTGGAGGTGGCGGCTTCGGCTTGCTTTTGACTTCTACAGGTTTCTCTGATTTCTTGGGTCTGAAAGGATCATTTGGCGTTACTCCGCTATGGGAATAAATTTACATGTTCTTCTTCTGCTCTTTTGGTTCTTCCTTTGGAGCTTCAATGGTAAACGGCTCCGCGGTCAAGTCAAATCTGGAAAATTTCTATTCCCAAAAGCAAATAATAACATAGTTTTCATCCACTCCATGACGATTTTGCTTCGAAATAATATTATTCGATGTCATTTTTCTTAGAAATAATATTTTTCGAACAACGAAGGTTACTGTTATTCCACGGCCCATTTTCCGCTCATAGGCATCGGCTCGAAACGGTCAAAACGTCATCTGATAGATTCTATTGGCGCGGAGATGCGCATCAAGTTCATAAATCGATTCAACCGTGCGCTGTCGCGCGGCACGGGTTAACCATATATTCAAACATGTGCCCCACCTCACCGCTATCATTCTATTTCAACAAAACCTCCTAATTTACCATGACGATGAAGATGAGACTTTCATCCATTTATTGCAAATTCAATTTCTACTTCCGTCACTTACTCTTCAAATATGAAAATAACTGGTATTCAAGGATTCCACAAACATTACTATGACGATAAAACAATGAGATTTTCATTCATTCAACGCCAATTCAAGCATAATCCAATTACTTTCTCTTCGTAAACACAAGAATAAAATGAAAAAAAAACATACTTGGTACTCGCGTACAACTTCCACTGCTCCTCCGTGACAGAATCTCTGATTGAGAGCATTTCTCCTCTCATGTAGAACTTCCGTTTCGCTTTTTGTCGCGTTGGCACAAATCTGGAATATTTCCGTTGTAATTTTGTATATACAAAACACATGAACTAACTTGAACTTTGGTTTTGGCGCTTCTTCCTCTTTAGTGGTGGTAATTTTTTTCTGAAATATTTCAGTGTGAATAAAAATTAACGTATTTTTATGTTCTAACGTGTTAATGTGCATTGTTGGTTAGATTCGTATTTTGAATAGATCATATTGGTATGACAACGCTGTCTTGCACATAAATTTATTTAGTTATGTAATGATCGGGGACACAGTTACCTCAAACTAGGGTAATTAAACCTTATTAATTGACATAGTTGAAGTAACTGTGTTCCTGATAATGTCGTAGGCCGAAATGTCAGATTAATCTGAATAAATGCGCATGGAACCATAGTCACACCGAGGCGATCTGTCAGAAACACGAGTTTTATGTTCTAATCAATAATTCAAGGAAAAAATAAAAATATAAAGAAAATGTTTTACCTGTTTCAATTCATCATTGACCGCATGGAAAGCCTTCAAACGATCCTGGAAGGTTTTCTTCACGACTGGCGTATGCTGAACGATGATTTATTTTCTGGCTTGATTGATTCAAACCTTCACAACATCATTATTTTCCTCAACTTGAGAACCTTCCACAATATCTTCATCAACATTCTCGACAGATTTCTTCGCCTGAAATGGTCAAGTACATTTTCGGACCAACTCTTAAGACGCAATATTCTCTCGCGTCGAGACAAAAAGGCCCAAAATGGTCTTAGGCCTGTAACTCGCTTCATTTTCATTTTCATTAGGAAAAATTCCGGAGGTGCACTTTGGACACCTTGAATATTCACATTTCCGAGTTACAACTTTTTTCGCTACCTACCAATAATTGTCAGCATTTCTTCAAAACTTTCCAACACGCTCCGTTATTAGGTTCAAAATGTTCAGCTCGATGAGAGCTACATTTTATCCCGTGAGACCTATGCTCTATTGTCACCCTGAACTACTGTAACTCCCCGTCAAAAATTGACAAAATCGGAAAATTGCCATTTTCTAGGTGATAGAGGTCTCCGCCAGTGTAATGACCTATATCAGCGTGTGCAGCTTGTTTTTCTGCATCGAATGAGTGTATACCCGTCAGCCAAAGCGTTTCCACAAAAGGCGAAAAATTCAAAAAACTGATTTCAGATCACAAAATATAGCGATAGGTCAAAAATTTATGAACGTTTTCGGCTTGTTAAACAACGTTAGTTCTGCTAGAAAGTGAGGTGGAACCCCTTAAAAGTGATTCTTTTCTCTGTAGATGAACACTGTAAAACTTTCTTACTCTGTCACACACCTCTGCAGTACTCAGTACTTGCCGTATGACCGGATTCATATGATTTCAACGTCTCCACAGCTTTACGAAAAAAAGAAAACCACTTTCTGATTGATTACAGACATAAAAATCATCAAAGCCGTAATATTGTAAACGGTGGTGTGATGAATAGTCTTTCTGAACGCTGCACATGACCGGAATTCGATCCCTGCTTTATTTAAAGTCGACCTAGCTTTAAATGAGAAACAGAAGTTTATGGTATTGCCAGCCCGGAGACCATGCTTCAAATAGTCTAGGCTGATGTGTTGTTCACACGCGTCTATGATACTGCAACAAAGATCTTAAGACCACCAGCAGTGCTAACTCTAGGTTCGTAGTTAACTCCGGTTTACTTTCTTTGAACTAAAATTCTGAAACAAGAGATGAACAAATGAAAAGAAATTACAACTCTATTGAAGCTGTGTAGTTTTTGATGGCGTCGATTTCGTCATCAAGTTTTGACCCGTCTCCTCGAGTATTCTTCTGTGAATATACATCTATTCTTATGAAAAAAGGCTATTTGGTCACACTGTCTTTCCGCGGCCTTTTCTCAGCTCATAGGAGTCGGATCAGAACGCTGAAAACGCCATCGGATAGGTTCTGTTGAAGCGGAGACGCGCATCAACTTTTTAATTTGATCAGACCGCGCGCTGCTGCGCGGCACGGATTTCCTTAGTTTTGAAATTCAAACGTGTCCTCAACGTGATCCATTTCTCGCCTAGCATTTTAATTTTTAAAAATGGAGCTTTTAAGAAGTTCCAAGTTGTCTGAAAGTTCACGTTTTTATTGAAAGACGTTTGTTCACTTTTTCATTCTTTGTTCCGAGTATCAAAACTGGCGTGAGAAGAAATAAAATGTGGGGCGCGAAGCGCCCCTGAAGAGTGCTTGTATAGAGAGAAGCCGGAAAGGAGGAAAATTGCTTTCACTATTTTTTTTTCTTCTAATAGACGGCAACTTTGTTTGAACTACGGTTAATCTATTTATCATGAATGGAAAACTGTTTTTATTAACCAGAACAGCTGTTGAGACGTTGAAATCATAAGAATCTGGTCATACGGCAAGTACTGAGTACTGCAGAGGTGTGTGACAGAGTGAGAAAGTTTTACAGTGTTCATCTACAGTGAAAAGAATCACTTTTAAGGGGTTTTACCTCACTTTCTACAGGACTAACGTTGTTTAACAAGCCGAAAACGTTCATAAATTTTTGACCTATCGCTATATTTTGTGATCTGAAATCAGTTTTTTGAATTTTTCGCCTTTTGTGGAAACGCTTTGGCTGACGGGTATACACTCATTCGATGCAGAAAAACAAGCTGCACACGCTGATATAGGTCATTACACTGGCGGAGACCTCTATCACCTAGAAAATGACAATTTTCCGATTTTGTCAATTTTTGACGGGGAGTTACAGTAGTTCAGGGTGACAATAGAACATAGGTCTCACGGGATAAAATGTAGCTCTCATCGAGCTGAACATTTTGAACCTAATAACGGAGCGTTTTGGACAGTTTTGAAGAAATGCTGACAATTATTGGTATACGGTACTGCACCGAGAAAATTTTTGGACAGGACAATCCTTGGGTACCTGGAAGAGTACCGGTGAATTTTTTTTCAAAATTGAATGTTTTGAAGAGAGTTACAGCCCTAAGACCGATTTGTCTCGACGCGAGAGAATATTGCGTCTTAATGTTTTTTCTTCTTTTATGAATACATTCAAACTGGGAAAAGGTTTGTGGTAACTAAAATGAACAAAAAATATGATTTTTGGAATGAATCTTATTGTTTTTTTCAGGAATACATTTAAACTGGAGGGCGATGTGGCAACTAAAATGAGCAATAATGATGATTTTTCACATAAACCTTGAAGTTTCGAACCGATTCAAGAAAAATTAATGAGAAACCGTCTAAAAACCTGCAGAAACGGCTGACAACTGTCGAAGAACTTCGTGTTGCTGGTCACATCATGTGGAATATTCTCTATTTCAACTCTCCTAGCGTTGATCTTTCCGGCATGTGCCATAGCCGTGAAGCAACGTGCAGCCTGGGAGTCTTCCAGAAGGGTGATTGCAGCTCCTTGACCACCTGGAACAAATAACTTGAGATCACATCCACACTGTGATTTGGAAATGCTAACTGAATTCGGAGAATGAGTTATCTTTCAAACAAGGCTTAAAATTATAGAACTTATCTCAAAAAAGTGGTCAAAGGATCTAAATGTGGAATTATTTCCCAATAACTGGGTGAAAAGTTAAACAAAATTGACCATGTTATGTAAACATTATTCTTAATTTAGAATTTTTTGAAAATTGGAATTATTGTATTTTTCTCGCCTTTTCCCGCGCGTTCAAGTAGTTTTCTGGAAGGTGTCATAGAATCATAAACCCTTTTTGTCTATTCAAGTTTCTGTCATCCTAGTCATAAAACTCGCTTGTTGCCTTCAAAATCTAACCATAACGAGCTGCACGACCGATTCTGTGGAAATACGTTTCTGAATTGATTGTGTTGTCGACGTTGATGACCAAATTGACTCGATCTGCGTCAATTCCTCTGGCGGTCTGGAATATTGGTTGTATTCATCGGTACTGTGATGAGACTCACCAAATCCGATGAAACCAATATCTTCACCTTGTACTTCTTCAGTTGCTCTATCGCGTTCTCACGCTCTTTTTGTGGCATCTGACCGGATATGAAAGTTGCAGTGAAGCCTTGTTCCAAGAGCTTTGAGCAGATTGGTTCACATCTGAATGGGTAGTTTATGATAAAAACTGAAACTCTCACTTCTCCGACATATCACAAAAGACGATCGCTTGACTGAACTGGACCGATCGCAACAAGTTAGCCAACGTATTGTCTATTGGTGCAGCGTTCAGTATGACGTACTGCTTGATTCCAATGAGTTGGACATCGTCTGGAAGTTACTAATTCGAAGAATCATAATATGAAATGGGCAAGAGTGAAGAACTTTTTTTGAAACTTTTGAGACTTGAAAATTCCATCAACGGATCGATACGTTCTACTCTAACAGTGTACGACAGTTCTGAGTGACTTCAGACATCAGTTCTCTTCTCTACTGCATACAGTTCTCATAATTATTATTTTTGTTTTTTCACATTCTAATCTCTGTTACATAAACTGATGGAAACCTTCCTAAATTACGGTAAACCACAATTTGATCGGAATCGATCTAAATATCCTGATCGAACTACTAACATCAATGTTCTATAACTACTAACAATTCCACTCAGTTCTCTTCTCTCCGGTAATTTGACAAACCTATCCAATATTTTTTTAAAGTTAATGTTTAAAAGTTCATCTATCCTTCCAGAATTAATATCAAAACCTGAATTGAATCTCACGAATGCCGCATCCCTCATGTATTTCGCCAATGTTTCGTCAATCTTCGTTGGGTACGTTGCTGATAAAACGACCATTTGGTGAAGTGGTGGAAGTCCTGACAACAGGAAACTGAAATAGAGGAATTTATAATGGTGTTAAACTTTCGCTCACTTGATATCTTCTTGGAATGACGCTTCCATCAACTTATCCGCTTCATCGAGTATTAGAAGATCCACAGAGTTCACTCTGATTACCGCTTTGGATACAAGTTGACAGAGACGGCCAGGGGTTCCGATGACTATTTGAGGGCCACGTTTCGCTTCACTGATGTCATCGTTAAGTGAAGTTCCGCCGACGAAGGTTCTGTAGAACTACAATATTTTCTTTCAAAAAATTTTGAAAATCCGAACTGTTCACAGTGCATCAAGCTCGAGAAATTCGAGTGGGCGGAGAAAAATGCGTGAATCATTCAATTTTTCGCTACGGATGATCTCTTTGTAGTCGCTTATTAGTATTTTTTTTCCATTTATTCCATGTATTCTGCCCAATTTCAGTCCTCATGGAACAAAAATTCTTATAAAAGTAACTGTGACATTTTCCAGGAGACTAACCAGTATCGATATCGAAAATGTAGTTAAGCTCTCGTTTTGATAATTTAAAAAGCAAGCAATTTTCGACCGACCATCTTCGGTCGTCCCGCCCACTTTCGGATCGGCCAAAAGTGATACACTGTGCTGTTGTATTAATACTCACGCAGAACTACATCCTTGTGGCAGGAGCTTGCGCACGGTATCCTGTATCTGCAGTGCGATCTCACGAGTCGGTGCGATGATCATTTTTTGGAACGGGCGGCCCACGTCAATAGTCTCCACTGCAAGGACGGAGAAGACCAACGTTTTTCCAGTTCCTGACTTTGCTTGTACGAGCATGTCTAAAATCCCTTTTTAATAAAAGTTAAAGGTACGAATGGAAACCTTTTCCAATCAGTCCAAGAGGAATCGCTTTCTCCTGCACTGGCGACGGCTTATTGAAACCATGATTCTTCAGCTTTTGCAACGTTTTCGCTGATATCATCAAGTTATCGAAAGTGGATTTGGACTGAACATCAGCAGATTTACCCCGATCTACAACTTCGACGATCTCGTCGAATTGCATCTGAAAAAACATTTTTAGGAAAAACAATCGAATTTGAATAATGAACAAATAGAGTTTATGAATATGGATACAGATTATTGTTACGATATTTAAATTCGAACATGACTACAACTTCGAAGCTAGCTTGGTTAAGGTAGAAATTTCATCGGTTTGAAAAAAATTTCAAAAAGTGAAAACTAAAAAATCGACTACGGTATTTCGAAAGTCTGCAATGCACACTCGACTCATTTTCACGACACTTTAAATTTTTTTCATTTTTTGTTGAAAGGAAGTTTAGCTAAATTTAGGAGCACAAATTCATGTTTTTCTGACTATGTTTTTCTATGAAAAAATTCATGACGATTGAGACTAACCTTCAACAAGATCGTGAGTACCAGTCCAGACGTTCGAGTTAATCATCAATAAAAAACCGTGAACTTAAAAAAATCTTCTCGTGGAGAACTTCACGTTTCCACTCCATCAAAAATCTCAAAACTGATGAATTTATTGAGCATAGGGTTGCAATAAACTGGGACAAAACCGGTATTATGTTTGGAATCTTTACATTATACATCTCTTGAAACTAGGGGAAAGCGAAAAAATGATTAGTTTAATTGGTCGATTGCGATTCTGACGAAGATTGTTGCTGACGGGTCCACCGTGTGCTGGTAGCCGGTGTTGAGTCGGATTTGGGAGTAACCTGGAATCTGACTCGTGAAAGGCATTTAAGGGGGCTTTTTCAATTTTGTTCAATCAATTAAAAAAAACAAAAAAAAATTACCACTAACCTTCTCGAATGCTGCTAACCGGGATCGAATATTCACCAACAAAGTCGTTCGATGATGTTGAATCAAAGTCCTGAAATATATGAATTTTTTCAATGAAAATCTATCCACAAGATTTTTGTGCCTACCGCCTGAGAGAGAGGTCCCCCGGGGGATGGAGAGCGCAGATGGGCACAACCCTTATTCGGGATTTGTGTAGGTTTACAAGCGAATCTCTTTTCTCTTCACAATGCGAGTAAGAATGTGTGGAATATCGCTAGACGCACGGTGCATCACTTTTAGCTAATCCAAAAGTAGGCGGGACAACCAAAGCTGGTTGGTCAACAATCGATTACTTGCAAAATTGTGGAAGTGAGAAATTTACTGCTTTTTCGATATCAATACTGAAAAGTCTTCGCGAAAAAGAACCAAACACATTTTCTAACATATTTTAGTTTAAAATATCATCTTGAACATAAATTGAATGTATTGATTCAATTCGGCTGACTTGCGCTGTTATACAAACTTCGCCCATTTCAAATCTTGATACAAGGTGAGACGCAGGCGCGCGGCGAGAGAGTGTGCTGAGGGGGAGGGTGTAGATTCTCTACCACGTCTTACAGTAAGCAAGGTGTTATGCAATGTGTCTTCGAAGAATTCATCGGCACTACGAACAAAAGTCATATTCAAAAACACGTATGAAAAGAAAAAAAGTACCTTTATACAGAAGCGAACAACTGCGAGTTCAGGACAGCACAGGTCGAAGCTGAAGTTGTCCCTCCATTCTGGATTGAAACCTGGAAAATGGCAATCGATAAGTTTCATTTTATGCATTTCTGATTTTCATCTACAGTACGGAAAGAATGAATGTCAGATCTATGGATTTTTTTTTCGTTATTTTTCAACAATCGATGGTGTGACCATTATTTGCCGATAATCTGTGAGTTCTGACCGAGTTCTTGGTTTTCAACTGAAAACCACAAAACTGGTCATGGAATCACTACGACGACCTTGTTTTTTGACATCATGAACCAATCACGAATAAAGTTACTACATGAAAACATGCCATTATCCTTGATGACTCTCGATTTGACCTTCTTCTCGTCCTTCGGTATACCGAAGATCTGAACACTGACGTAGGGGTCGATGATATCTTTGCCCGGTTCCGATTTGGGAAGGTACTGCGCGGAGAAGATCCCCACGCCGAGGCGGATTTTCGGCTTGATCAGTGTTCTAGGGTCTGGAAAATATCACGTTACCGTAACCGTCTTCTGGGCTCACCGTAACCATTCAGCAAAATCTTGGGTTTCAAAACATATCCACAATTGTTGTTGATTCTGAAGAATCCAGCGTTCAAATCGAGTTCCTGAAATTTTTTTGAGTGGGTTGAAATATCTCAAATTTTTTTGAACTACAGTAACTGAAATTTGATCTACTCTATCGATTTGCTTTGCTTACACTTTTCAACTGCGTTCACCGCAGTGTGTGTTTCACATATATCGCTAGAAGCATAGCCGTTTTCAAACGCGCTCTAATCTCAATTTTGCAGAATGAGTACGGTAACTCTCACAACGAACAGTTAGATCTTTGTGGATTTAAATTATTATTCTTACTTACAGTTCATTGAAATTAAAGGCGCATCACTTAATCGTTATTTTTTTCGAGGCGAAACTGCTATAGTACTAAGTAAGCGATTTACGGAGGCCAGATTTTTTACAAGTAGAGAAAGCTATGTGTTTCTTACCGTAAAAATGTATACATAGTTCATTTTTAAATGTATTCTCTTCGAAAAATAACAAGAAAATGAGTAAGGGAAAACTCTATATTGAGAAAAATGGAGAAATAAAAACCTCTCCCGCTGTTTGGAAATTCATAGCGACTGATTGGATTCCACATAGCCACGACGTCACTGGATGCATGTTGGAGGAATCTTGTCGGAGTCCCTGAAGATGTGTCACGTGCTTGGCACAAACAGGGCACCTGGTGGGTACCAGAAGCATACCTTTGGATAACTCTTCACGAAACGATCCTTCGTGTAAACAGCAATCGGGGCTTGGCTACAGAAGAACGTCTCGACTTTGGTTTCAGACAAGGATGGACTGCCATCCATTGGGTCTGGAAGTTTTCACTATCGATAACCCAATGTTCGGACTCTCGCCGGTTCCCCTTTCTTACTGTTTTATTCGGAAAATTCATAAAATTCGTGACTACACTGAGAAAAGGAAAAATAAAGCATCATTTTCTTGGGCCCAGTGTGTTTACAGACTAGCTGCGACTCATAACAAGACTGGAGTTCGAACTACGTCTCTGTCGTCTTTTTTTGCTTTTCCTAATGAGTTTTACCCGGGAAATGGTCACTAATCAGATCTTTAGTTGTTGTGGAACTATGCCTTACGTTCATTGATATCCTTGTAGACATTGGATGACAACTTCACAGAGGGCAAAGCTATCAGAGCTGACAACGTTGGATCGATCGGGATCCGAGCTTTCGGTGTCTGAAACTTCATTGAAAAAACCTGCCGGGCTGAATTTTGATAGACCTCATATAGGCTTCAACGATCACTCGGTATGTCAAAATATATTTTTTTCAGTGATTTCCAACAATAAACAGCAAGTTTAAGTTGAAAATATGCAAAAATCACCGTCGTTTTTACCCTAAAACTTCTGCAATTGTTAAGAAAAGATCGTGATTTTCTAGAAACTACTGAAAATCTCTGAAAAGAGCCGCAGGAAAATGCTGAAAGAGGCATTAGTTTGTGGAAACTTCTGGAAATTAATGAAACCAACGTACTTTTTAAATTCTGTGAATTATCGAAAAGTACCGTATTTTTTGAAAACTATGGAAAAATGACAAAGCGTTCAAACTGATCAGATTTTGATTCAAAAGTCGGAAAAACTCACCTTCTCCTTGTCCGTCGGTGAATCATCCTCATCATTGTCTTCAACTTCATCGGATGTGAAAATTTTCTTGCCTCTGAAATTATTTCATCATTTTTGGTTTTAATTAGAAAACATTGTCATTACGTACAATTCTAGACATACCTCAACAAGAACTTATGCTTCAACTGGCTTGGAGATGGAAGCTCTATCCGTCCTGAATCACGTGGAGGTTTGTAGAGTTGGTCACCGAGAATCTGAAATTTTACAGTAGGATTTTGATGATAAATTTTGAACGTTAAAAAAAGATACGAATGACATCCGAAAGTTTTTCAAAAAAAGGACATTTTCAAATCTCATTTTTTACATTTTAAAAATGGAACTGTTTTTTTTACACATTTCAGTTTCAAACACCCTGACGTTGAGAAATTATCTTGAATTTTCTGGAATCAATCAATAATTTACCTCTTCGAAGAGATCTGCCATGACTTTCTGCTGAACCAATCCAACGTGATTCTCCAGCGTCATGATCACTGGGTAGGGTGAAGAGTCGAATGCGCATCGCTGAAAACTGATTGTGAAAGCGGTTTCTGCGTGTCTGACCATGACAGAGAATGGGGATCCTTTTTTGAGTATTAATTATTTCCTCCAATATTCTCTAATTGAAAAAATAATAATAATAAATACTATTTTTTGTTCAGATACTACCGAGAAACCTGTGAACAGCTGAACATTGGAAAAAAGTCTCACTTTGATCGCCTGTAGAGTGTTCCTTAATGTGATCGAGTCGATGAACGTCCTTTTATGGGTTATCACTGGTTCTCCGTTTTCTCCGTCAAATAAATCCACTGAATTCGATTAGATTTCCTTACATTTAGATATGAAAACAGACTCACATTCTAGAAGTCGCGCTCCTTTTCTCAACGCTCCTATGTATCCTTCTACGGTCGCTTCGCCTTTTACCTAAAAATGTATTTTCTCATTCTCACTCTTCGTGTCTCTCTCTCTCTCTCTCTCTCTCTCTCTCTCTCTCTCTTTCTCACACTCTCTCTTTCTCACCCTCTCTCTCTCTCCACCCACCTGCAATCCTGTCAAATACGTGTTATGCGACGAATTGACGAAATAGTGTGTCAGTGGTTGATTCATGTCCTGAATTTACTTTCATCCTCGTTAAGTACAAAAACCCATACTTGGAATTCTCCCTCGTGTCCTGGATAGATGATATTTGCCCATCTCGATTGCATCAACCTCCGCATACCTATAAAAAACAGCCATTTCATGACATTATTCCATTATTACCCATCATTCCCATTAACTTCTGCTTCTGATTTCCTTGAGTCTGCTCATACGTTTCCAATATCGATTCAGCTTTTTTCAAATCGACATCTTTGAACTGGAAAACAGTTATATAGGAGTATCTTCAGTTTCTGTTTCAACTGCTACCTTTTTTTGGTATAACTCAACCTAGAAATTTCATAGACAAGATTCCTCCAACATATATATAATTGATATCCCGTAGTTAAGAAATTTCCGAACACAATAAAAATTTTCCTATAGTTCTATACCGTATTGTACACATGTATATTCGAAAATGACTGAACAAGACACCAAAACTAGTCTAGCCTAATAAAACTTCGGAAATCTTACATGTTGCTCTTCCCTCAAGAATGTCAGCAGTTCACTGGCCGTGATCGTCTCAGCACCATCTCCACTCGCCATCTGCAGGACCCAACGAAGATCTGGCCGGTCTGTGAGTCGCTCGAAGAAGTTGAGAAACTCTTTTTCGTTCAGCATGTTGTCCCGTTCGATTTCCGCGTCCTGTGGTGGGTTTCACATCAAACTGTGGTGAAAAAACGAGATTACGCCAAAATTTTGTTCTGGTTGGATTGGTTTGAACGATTTCTCGATTCGTTAAACGATAAACGGTTTAGTAAAAACAAGTATATAGTTCTAAAATCGTGAACAAAACTGTTACTTTTCAAATTAACATATTTTCAATCTTAACAAAAACGGTTTTTCCGCATTAAAAAACCAAATATAAAAAATAGAACTAACTTGGAAGATGGCCTTCGCATAACGTTCACTGATCTGCAGGTTCAACTTCTTTAGCAGGTTCCAGACTTCGTCGAAACTCAAAAAACCTGAAAGACTCGAGATTAGCGCTGACGACTGACCGCGACGCGTACAAGTGACTTCGTTGGGCTAAAATTCATGAGTACTCTATGTGAACCGACTGTAAACTCTCGCAATACTCAAAAAATCAATTCTCGATCGTTTTCATAGCAATTTCATCCGTTTGAAGTACACTCATGTCATTTCTCTTCGAAAATTGCTAGAAACCGTCTGATTTCAGATTTTTTTTAACGAAAATATAACAATTTTTGAAAATTTTCAATAAAAAAGGTACCATTTCGATTAACATCCGCTTGATGAAACTTGTCTATCAACCACGCCGTTTCATTGAAGTGAACACGTTGTGTACGTTCGATGGATATCAAATGACTCAAAAGTGCCACCCAGCGGTCTCTTGTCTGAAATATGTTCTTCAGATAATCAAAAATAAGTCTCGATGAGGGAAATTTACTTTTTCTTCTGAAGTTTTTTTTCGCTAAGGCGCAAAACTTTTGGGCAATTAGTAAATCGCATCCCGTTTTTTTTCAAACGTCTGTAACTTTGCTTGGAACAGCCCAATCACCTGGCAATATGTAAAACACACCCCGGACACCGCACACCCGCACACCCCGGTTTCTGAACCGAGGTGTGCGCTCACTCTAGCGCACACCCGGGTTTAGAAACCAGGGTGTGCCGATCGAGACCGGGGTGTGCCGATTGAAACCGAGGTGTGCCGATCGAGACCGGGGTGTGCCGATTGAAACCGAGGTGTGCCGATCGAGACCGGGGTGTGCCGATTGAAACCGAGGTGTCCCGATCGAGACCGGGGTGTGCCGATTGAAACCGAGGTGTCCCGATCGAGACCGGGGTGTGCCGATTGAAACCGAGGTGTGCCGGTCGAGACCGAGGTGTGCTTACGGCACACCCTGATTGTACGCAGCGAAGCTCTAATCGTTGCCTGAGTATAATATTTTTCATTACGCAGATATTCAAATACCAATCAAAATCCTTCCCCTTCTGAAAAAAAACGGTAAGTTTTCTAACGTTTCTTGATTGCTAGAGACTGAGATTTCTGTCGTGACGTTTATCATTAAGACAAACATCCGACACAATTTCTAATATTTAAAATCGAGAAACTCGCCACTTTTATCCGAGTTTTCCCGCGGATTTTTCAGAATTAAGTCTTAACTTGTAAATATTTTCAATCTAATTCAGGACATCCCAGATGTGCTTTTTACGAATTTTTCGATTTAACGAAACTGTTAATCGTCAAATTAACAAAAAGTACATCGTCTTTCTTCGTTCAGGATTGAAAGTTCTGAGGTAAATGGTTTCACCAAATCCATACGGCCCTGCCGTTCACAATCAGGAATCTGCATAGTTGGCATCAGCTCGGAATTCGGACATGAACCATCTATAATTATATTTCTGGTTTTTAACTTTTCTCATGACATGAGCTCTTCTAGCGTTCATAACAAGTTATGAACTATTTGATGGGCCCCTCACTTAATCTTTGTTCAACCTGATTCACTCTTTCAAACTGACCCAAATCATCAGTGCAGACGGTCTTCTGTGACCATTTCTGTGGTCCTCCGAGAATGTATGTGCACAGAAGTCATGTCGTCGCATGTGCTCATCGTTATGGATTTGTCCCATGTGAGCATTTTGAACAGCCGCCTCGATATAAAGTTTCACGTCTCTACGTTTCTATTACCTTCTCGATACAGTAACCTGAGGCTAGGACTAACATTTACCGAGAATTTGGAGTTGCCGCTTTGAAATAAAGTTTAACGTCTGTCGTTCCTTTGCAATCAACAAATGTTGAAAAAATCACCGTTTTTTCCAGAATGGAAAAGGAATTATGGAGTTTGAATGGTATTTGAATATCTGCGTGGTGAAAAATATGATACTCAGGCAACGATTCGAGTTTCGCTGCGTACAATCAGGGTGTGCCGTAAGCACACCCCAGTTTCAATCGGCACACCCCGGTCTCGATCGGCACACCCCAGTTTCAATCGGCACACCCCGGTCTCGATCGGCACACCCCGGTTTCAATCGGCACACCCCCGGTCTCGATCGGGACACCTCGGTTTCAATCGGCACACCCCGGTCTCGATCGGGACACCTCGGTTTCAATCGGCACACCCCGGTCTCGATCGACACACCTCGGTTTCAATCGGCACACCCCGGTCTCGATCGGCACACCCTGGTTTCTAAACCGGGGTGTGCGCTAGAGTGAGCGCACACCTCGGTTCAGAAACCGGGGTGTGCGGGTGTGCGGTGTCCGGGGTGTGTTTTACATATTGCCCAATCACCTTGTATTTAGGCTTAGGTTGAACGTTAAGCTTACCCGAACCTAACCTAAGCCTAAAAAAGAGGTGTTCATGCTATACGAAAAAAGTTATCGCATCCCATTTTCAAAAATGGGATGCGGGATGCGATGGGATGCGATTTACTAATTGCCAAACTTTTGGTTTAATTAATTTCATCTCTATGAAAATGGCTCACAAAAAGTGGGCGGAGCAAAGAGGGCGGTCCCTTGTTCTATTATTATTATGTTCTTTAACAACACTGAAACTTCCAGCTGCTCCACTTCACCAAAGTTTAGGTGTGTCAGAAACTTGATAGCATAAAAAGTCATAAATGTTTTTTTTACTCAAATTTTCTAACTTGGCATTATAATTTCTGGAATCGTTGTTTTAATTCATGATTCCGCCTCAAAATTAACTTATTTTAAGAATGTGATGAGAAATGGTGATACATTTCTCGAATCTAGTAATTTTCGTTTTCAAAAAACAATGTACCGTGTCAAAGCCAACTCATTTTTCGGTCCGCCTGGAAAATTTGGGGAAAAATGGATTATTTCAGAATTTTTCCATGAAATCGGCATAAATTTTAAATAAAAAAAAGATTTTTCAGATATGAATAAAAACGATTGAAATTCGATTGAGTAAATTGAACATTTGAAAAAAACATACCAGCTTCGAATCGGCAGCAAAATCGACAGATTTGTGTAGGAACTTTTCATGGGTGAAGATGACAGAAAAACATTGAGATTCCTTAATGATTTGAATTAAAAACATGGCTTATTAAAAATATTTAATATAAAAAATGTTTTAAAAAAATATTGAAAATATTTTTAAAAAATTAAAAGATAATTATATTAAAAACACGGAATTTTCATTTTAACGAAACCGTTAAACGTCAACACAGCTAATATTCAAAAATTAATAAAATCGGTAAACGTAAAATTAACGAATTTTAAACCTAACGGATAATCAGTAAATCAGCTAATATTCCAAATTTAACGTAAATTCTTGTTAAATCTGTCGGATTGAAATTCCGTTCATTTTCGATGCTACTTTTGTTGAAAAATACATTATAGACCAGGAATGAAAAGGAAACAGCTAAATTATCTTTTTCAACTTCCAATTCTAACATTGAGCGGTGAATTAACTATTTTTTCAAAATTCGTTAAATTTATCAAGAAAAACTCACCGGTGCCGCTTCTTGGAACTCATATTTCTTCGAGGCTCTATGAAGATTATCCGAGTGGTATCCGGCTCGCACTTCTAGTAGGTCAGATAGAGGTACTGCAATGACAAAGAAGCTATTTGATCGAAACATCTTTCCATCACCCCTTCTCATAGACCATGTGACATTTTTGTTGGAAAAATTATAATTCAAGCCCACCGCGCGCAGCTGTGCGGCACTAGATTTCTTCTTTTCCTCTTTTAACCATGTATTTCTCTATTCTCCCCATCAAAACTACAACATTCATCAAAAAACCAACCAGCTCTCAACTTGTTCGGCAAAATTTTGAACCAGTAACTTGAGAAGTATTTCAGGAACTTTTTTCCTTCGATAGCCACGTGTTCGTAATCGCGGACTTTGCCACTGAAAAAAGGGATGAAATGTTTGAGCAAGCATTGGTTTTGGTGAAAATACCTTTGAAAAAGTAAATTCTCACCGAAAAGGTTATTAAAAATAATTAATTTTAATGTTTTTCGTAGTTTCCTGAAAACTTCCATATGTTACAGTTAACTCCAATGTGGAATGGAAAGTTTATGATGGGAAATCCAAAAACTACCATAGTTTTCGGAAATTACCGAAAAAACTACCGTCGATTCTGGGCATTACTGAAAAAAAAACTACCGTATTTTCTGAACATTACTGAAAAACTACCGTAATTTTCTAGAAAAATTTAAAAATTGCAGTAGTTCCTGGAAATTTTTTAAAAACCATCCTAGTTTCTGGAAATTACTGGAAAACTATCGTCGATTCTGCAAATCACTTCAAAACTAGCATGTTTTCAAGAAATTAGCAAAAACGACCGTTTTTTTCCGGAGAATTTCCTCAAAACTTTGTCAAACTTTCATTTTTCCATTGTTTTCCGGCCTTTCTCAAATTTTCAATCAAAAATTCACCGTTTGACTCGTCTCAGCAGTGTTCCTCGTTCTGCCCATGGAATTAACTCTTCTGGTTTTTCTATTTCTCCGTTGGTTAACACTTCGGCCATTCCTATAATTGAATTAGTTAAAACCGGTTTTAGAAGTTTGAATTATGAGGTGTAAGGTCTCACCTTACACCTCATAATTCAAATTCATCAGACAGACCAGCTGAATATCCGTTTTTCGTTATAAGTATCATGTTTCAATGCTTCAGGACGTAAATAAATAACTTTTGAGACAAATATAATAACTGCTTAGTTTTTTTTTTACATTTTCTGGGCGTTATTCACTTCTAGCTGTATAACATGACTATTTCAATAGTTGATGAAATTATTCCATTTTTTTGATTTCTGAACTTATTTCAAAATTTTGAAAATAATTCTTGTATCAGATATGATTTTTAAATAGTTCTATTTACAATTCTTAACCCATTTCGGAACAAAAACGATGATAATAATGTTATCTCCCGTTTTCAAGTGCTGTTTACTATTGGGAATGATCTAGATAACCTTTATCTGATTGATTGATTAGTTTTTCTAGGTTGTTTATTACCAGTTATTATTTGAATACGTGATTTATATTACATAACTAACGTTTTTTCCGATTCATAAGTTTTCAAAAAAGTTATTGTTTACTATCAAGAAACATTTGAACACTTGAGAATTAAAAAAAAACCGTATTTCTGATTCATCAGGTGTTCAGTTGATTGATTTTTACCACTAGGAATGATTCAAATACTTTAGATTAAAAACTAATTAACGTTTTTTTTAAAATTTGATCTTATTTTTGAGCAAAACAGCTAAATGAAGGAGGAAAGGTACAGAGTGAGAGTCAATACTGGAGTGATCGAATCAAAATATTGGTAACAAAAGTTTGTTGGTGAAGAACACAAGTTAGAAGTGTAAACTTCATGGAGGGACGAGGGTGACGAGGGTACCCCCCCCCCACCTCGACACATTTTGAGGAGGCGGGGCTCTGACTCCGCCCACATTTGGAGCTCGCAAAATTGAGCCCGTTTGCGATTTTGGCTAATGGTCGGCGGTTTTCGGATAGGAATGCATTTCTTGGCCACAGCTTTGCGGTTTTTGGAACCTAGGTAAGTGGTCTTACGTGTCTATTCAGCTCCCCTTGGGGCTCCTGAAGCCTCTAGAAATGTTCAGTGTAAATGAACCTATGAAGCAGAGGGACGCGGACTCCCGCGTTCCGCTTTATTTCCGCCAATATAAAATTTATTCCGCTTTCCGCAAAAAAATTTTTCCGCTTTAATAGAAATCCCTGTTCCGACTAACTCTACGATAAAATCAAAACTATCATGCCTATAAAGCAGAGCGACGCGGACTTCCGCGTTCCGCTTTATTTCCGCCAGTATCAAACTTTTACCGCATTCCGCAAGCAATTTTCCGTCCTGTTTTCCGAACCTAATCTATCTGTGTTTGTAAAACTCTCAGAAAGTTTCGAACCGATCCGAGAACTATAAGGTGACCTTTCCAATGAAAAAAAAATATGCTCTCATATAATTAATCAATGTTTTAGTATGAATTTTCTATCTGATTTAGCAACACTTCTACAATCTTCCTTTCTGTGACAAAAGCGAGAGAGAGAGAAACTCTCTTCGTTTGTATACATTCGAACAAAAGACAACTTCAATGTCATAAACATCCTTCTTAAGGTCAAAGTGTGAGACCAAGAGAATCATTAAAATTTTCATAACTGCAAAAAACAAGTGAACAAGGTAATCTAGGATGTCGAGAATTCTAACGGTCAGATAAGAAAGATTTCGTGAAAAAAATCTAAAGTTTTTGGGTGGATATTTCTGAACCTAGCTTATACAGTTTGCTTTGGTCCTAAAAAATCTTCGGAGTTTTGATTCAATAGATTTTTGATATATCTAGATGTCGAGAAAGACTTTGTGAATACCTCTAGTAGCCTCTAAAAATTAAATTAAATTATTCTAAAAATTAATTCCACATTATTTCCATAATAACCTTGGAAAACCTCTATTTTCATTGGTAACTAGATTTAGAGCAATAAACATGCGAGAATATACAGAGAGTATTCTAATCAGACTCGAAAAAACGATTAAAATACTAGAAAATTGAATTGAGTTCGAGTTAACCTGAGAATAATTTTGAATAAATATAAAACTGTAAAAATAATTCACCCAATTAATTCGATTTTAATTTTTTCCCACGCTCGCGTGACTCCGAAAACTAACACTTTTCCGAGTGTTTAAACTACAAAAAGGACACCTCCTACTTCATTTTCTTTCAATTTGCATCAAAAAACAAACAACAGACAACATAACTAATTCATAGTTTTCAATTCTCTTCCTTTTCTCGTTATTCTCTCTAAATTCTTTCAATTTCAGAGTAGACGATGATTTCGTTGACCGACTACACTACCTTTACACCAGTACACTAGTGTTAATGTTTGCGATTTTAGTTTCTGCAAAACAATATGGTAAGGCTTTCTAGGTTACAGTATACAGTATGCTACGGTAGCGGACAAAAGTTTAGAAACTTTTGTTCTGGCCTCCATGACTTTGGTCAAAATCGAGTGATAACCGTGTTTTTGAGAAAACTGAAGAAAAAAAATTCCCCAATCTTTGCTACTCGTTTATTAAACACATCATCCACTCTGTAAGAAACATGTTTATAAACATTAAAAAACTCCTATTTTCGTTAAAAAAAAGTCAATAATGTGATTTCGAACTTCTACAGATACATATAATATAGGCATCACAGACGACCTTAATAGAGGTCAGAAGGACTACTGCGCCATAATAAGCATGCTTAGTTCTTTAAACAAAGCCAATTCTCTTCGGCAAAAAGTGTTCATCACAGTTGTGTCAAATCAAAAGAAGATTGAGTGATATACCCCTTCCTCGATCTATCTTCATTTATCATTTTGTGAACGTTTCGTGATAATGTTTATCGTTTTCTATAGAAGAAGAGTAGTAACTTATAGGGTAGAAAACACAACTCCCTGCTTATGGACTCTGACACTCTCCAAAAACAGTGCACTATCTCGCCTGTCCCTTACGCGTCGACGCCTCGCTATCTCGTGTACTATCACGCACGCGCGTGAGCATGATCTGGCAGGGAAAGATCCCGGGAACGTACACAAAACACTCTAACGGGAGATTGTCTCTGCGTCTCCCCATCTCGATGCTATCTCATTTCTCGAAACAAGCTATATAATTTCCATCACGATCAAGAGCGTACTGCAAACGTTCAGATAACTTGTGGGTTCCTTGTATTGCTCGAGCGCAGCTGTGCCGTTTTCAAATTCCCACAAGTACGTGCTTAGGTTGAACCATAAGCTGACACAAATCTAAACTAAAACTTCACTATGTAGAGGATTAAGCTTGGGTTTTCTGGGGTTTAAGCATAGCTGCAACGTAGTATATCAGGTCGACCCTCTAAATCAAGCCATTTTGGTCAATCCTAAGCCTTAATGCACCATTGCCAAAACCGAAATAGAGGTGTTCATAGTAACGTTTACTTTCAAACTAAAAAGTCCATAATGAATTCCAACGATAATGTAGGAAGTCGTTGAAGTGCGGGGATGTTCACGAAGTTTCCGATATCACCAAACTATGGTTTTCAACATTCTGCTTCAAAGGAGTTATTGAGCATTAAATTACCGGCTTTTCTCAATTCTAACGAAAAATTTTATTACCATCCCTGATGCAGAGTACTCGGTGCAGTAAGTGCATTTTACTTAATTACTTCTCCCTTCAGCCTAATACAACTTCAAAATTGTATCACACTGATATATGCTGGTCGGTGCTTCGATAGAGATCGATTACACTCGCTGTTTTACACACACTTCACTTCGTTTTCTTCCCAATGGGTGGAGAAAAGTGGAGAAAACACAAGCAGCACACGCAAAACACGACATGCCTCACATTTTACAATCCCATCAAAAATCACATCGAGTGGTGAGAGGACAAGAAAAATCTGCCAACATGAGGCCGGGCAAGAGTGTACTAATTGCACCGTGAGGCTGGAAAAAACACGGTCAGAACCATATGAACGAGAACTTTTCCACATGGGAACACATATCATCTTGAATTTTTTTTAATTTTAAGAATGCCAAGAGTCTGTGAGGTTGGGGTTTATGAGATTTCTGCTCGAAAAAAGACGGTCAGAACCATATGAACAATACATCATTTTCAGATGTTCTGTTTTTATACAGTTGACGGGTTTAAATCATACAAACATTGTTACTTCTCACGGAAAACGACAATTTCGAGCAGATGATCGATTTAATGAGAATTTTCTGAAATGCAATTTCTTATGCAATTTCAGAATTTACATCCGTTTTCAGTGATTTTTGAACAGAAACGTTAGGAACATCAAGAAAGAGTTTTTAAACAGATCTCGAGGTCAAAATCCTCTTCTTATTCACTTATTTCCGAAAAAACTTCACAACTTCAATTTTACACACACATTTCACTCGTGTGATGAGATAAACAGTACCCCTACAGTTCACTTCTAATTCTTCACTCTGAAATCATTACCATTACCGTAATTTCTTTAAATTACTGTAAAACGGCGGAAATTATCCGATTTCTAAAAGATAAACGTATCTAGAAGATATCAAACTCTTCGAAATCTAGTAAATATCCGATTGATATTCGTTTTCACTCAACTCAAGTCTCAATATTCTCGCTCTCGAATAATATTGGACATCTTTATCTGACTCTAAATACAAAAACAACTTCTAAAAGACTGTAGAAGATCAATACGATAAAATTTTAAGAATTTTCACGGTGAAAAAGCAATTTCTCAAGTAAATACATCAGACAATAGCAAAATGTCCTAATTTCAGTTGGTCATCCTATAGAATGTTTCGTCCCTGCACAATTTACCAGGGCTATGGAACAATATACAGAAAACTACTGCTGGGTTCAGAATACCTATTGGGTTCCATTTCAGGTAATAATTGAATTTTTGAATAAAATAAAACAATCTCCATCAATTATTCAAATTTAAGTGGATATTGAAGTTCAATTTTTTGAAAATTAGATAAAAATTAATGAAATCACAAAATTTTTTCTACAATTTGCTTTAAATGCCTCTCCCAAACCCAAAAATTCTTTTCTCACTACAGCTGATCATTGACGAAAGCATTATTTTGTTTTGTATTTCAGAGATTAATACGAACAGGTGGAAATTTCAGCCACCTCGGTAGGCTGCTTGAACCAATTCTATTTGATTTAAATTGTAGTGGGTGCTAGAAATAAAATTTTCTACAGGAAAAGCTGCACGAAAATGGAAAAAAATTGATTGTTTTAATACCGAATTTGGAAATGGAATTTTTCGTTCGGAAGTTGGAAGTGAAAAAAGTTGAACAAAAACCGAGGAATATTGTATAGCCTGTTTTTAGCGTGAACAGACTGATTAGATGAGAAATTCTACAGTAATAAACAATTTAACAGTAATTGTCAGAAAAATACGGTCGTTCCAACTAATTTCAAGTTTTTCTCTTATGAGGTAATAGAAAACAACCAAAAATACTTAGAACTATGAAATTCCGACTCCTGAGAGTAGAAAAAGAAGTGAATACAGGAGCAGAACAAACATGGAGAAAACAATAAATAAACGATGCAAGGATAGAAATCGATATTTATGAGTCATGAATTTCACAGTTAAACTCTCGGAACAATTATGGAAGACATCATTTTTGTTTTTTCCCGATAATTTCAAATTCAAAATACTTTTCTCACTGAGTACGGGGAAGAAAAAGTAATGCATTTAGGCACGGGTTTTCTATTACTAAAAATTATTTCTATGCGAGACAAGTAAGTGATCTCTGAGGTTTTCTAACACGGTGAAGACGAGGGAACTGGTTCCAAAAACTCAGATTTATGATCGAAAATCTAGAATCACACGAGCCACCGGATTTCTTTTTCTCGGCTCGGTTTCTGCTAGTTTGTAATAAATCAGTTTTCGTTTGGTCTGGAACAAAAACATATGAAAAATAATATTTTTTGATTGGTACAACGAAAACTCAAAGCTTTCCTTAGAATTTCTGACCGTTTGAAGTTGTGAATTCCAATTTTTACCACTGTTCGGAATCAATATCTTATAACCTAGGTAAAACTTAAGGACCTCATCCCACACCGACTTGATGATCGAGAACGGAGGCAAATAGGCTATTACCAATGGGTACCTTTCATTCTGGCTATAGCGGCCATCATGTTTCACATACCGTCTTCAGTTTGGAGAATGTTAGCTGGGCAATCAGGTAAAAAAAAGTCAATTATGAGAGAATTATTACATCTCTCGAATACTGAATTATGCCAGTTAGTGAAACGCACCAACTTCCTGTTCTCATGAAGAAATGTTTAGGTTGAACCATAAGCTAACCCAAACCTAAACTAAAAGTTAGATTGGGTTTTATGGGCTTTAAGCATAGCTGCAACGTAGTGTATCAGGTCGACCTCCCAAATCAAGCCATTTTGGCCAAACCTAAGCCTAAATGCACCATTGCCAAAATCGAAATAGAGGTGTTCATAGTAACGTTTACTTTCAAAGTAAAAAGTTTATACTGAATGCAAACGATAATGTAGGAAGTCGTTGAAGTGCGGGGATGTTCACGAAGTTTCCGATATCACCAAACTATGGTTTTCAACATTCTGTTTCAACGGAATTATTGATCATTAAATTAACGGTTTTTTTTCAATTTTAACGGAAAATTTTGACCTCAAGCCAAAAATACAGGTGTTCATAGCAATTTTCATTAACTTTTACTTTCAAAGTAACAAAATGATTATGTTAACAATTGTAGAAGCCTACGTAAATGGAGAAAGTCGTCGCATTTCACTAAATGCCGAGAAAAGAGAAGCAATAGGATTCTGAGAGAAAGAAATTACGTAAATTAATATTAGCTCTTTCTTTATTGAAATCTTCAGCAATCCAATATTTCAGCTTAATTGTTCTTTCAATATCACATAAATCTTAGAATCCAACTGATTGAAGTCTAATAAAACGATTTATCAACAAAATTCGAAGCATTTCCAATCTTGTTTTAATTAAACTGAAAATGACTGAAAACGACAGCGTTTTTTTATTGCTTGGATTTTGACCTTCATTTTTACCTAGCCTCTGAATTTTATTGGGTTATTATATAACTATGTTATTTACTATTATCTAACTATGTTATTTCAGGCATTTCCAATCATTTTCAGTAAAGTTCAAAGCGAAATAGCGAGTCTTCGCTAAAAATAACTGAAAATAATACCTTAAAAAATTGTTTGCATATCGATCTAACTTTCTACTTTTTATCTCATGCGCAGGGTTATTTTGCTAAATTTCTCTGAAAACCAAAAATCAAGGTATTTTGCAGGACTGAACGCCGGCTTGGTACTACAACTAGCTTGTAGTGATGAGAACGTTGACCCTATAGTTCGTGACAAGACCATAGAAGTGGTCGCAAGGCACATCGACGATGCACTAATGTATCAAAGAGAGCATGGAGCGAGAAAGCGAAATGTCTACTTATTTGCTATTTTTAAACTTGGTAAGTGATTAAAAGTCATTTTCTGATAATTTTAATTTCAACATAAGAATAGAAAAGAGGACCGCCCACTTTTCGTGAGCCATTTTCATTTCTAATGTGAACATCTAACACGGTGAATGGAGAGAGAAATGAGATTCCTCACGTCATAATTATTTTTTACGTGTGATTAATATTTTCACGCACAAAAAAGATCCAAAGATATTTCAATTTTTCATCATATTAGCGATCATTCTTTTCCCAAAATCAAAATTCGTTACTTTTCAGCATTTTTATTAGCTTTCGATCGTTTACACTATTTCATAGCTCAAAATTAGTTAGAACGACTTTACTTTTTGAAAATTTCTGAAAACAACTGTATTTTGGAGATCAACAGTCTAAAATGACTCAATTTTTTGAAAAAAAGATTCCAAAAATCTCACTCAATACCTTATTTTCAAAACTTTCTTCGTGATTGGAGCAGAAAATAGCTATTTCAATGAAATAAATCGCTTCCGAAAGTCAGAGTGAAAATTTCAAAAGCAGTTCATCTTTTGAACGTCAAGGTAATCCTTATGAACCTCTAACAAGTCCAACCAACTTGCGTTTTATAATGACAAGAAAGTATTTCTCGCTACGCTCGGGGCCCCTTTGTTCTTAGAATGTTGTTAATATGTTTTCTCTCTATCTATCTCCCCAGCAGCCGAGGGTACTCACGCAAATGTTCACTGCAAGTTCCTATGCACCTGTGACCAAGTGGTTAAAACAGAGGATTTCCTCTCCCGCATCGCTGGCTTCATTCCCGTCAATCTCCCGGCAAAATATCGGCTACATGAAAAGTGGGCCGGGCAAAAGGGGCGGAGTAACTGTCCATATTATTTGGTACTTTTAGGAAAGTTCTACGGCGCGTACGTGTCTTCAGTCTACATTCTCATAAAGATCCTCCATCTGATCAACGTTATACTCCAATTTCTATTCCTAAATTCGTTTCTTCAAACATCTGATTATCCGCTATTTGGGGCACATGTTCTGTACGATTTGTTCATGGTGAGTTACATTTGCTCAGTTTAATAAAGTTTAAACAATGAATAGCAAACTCCTATTTGAAAAGCCACAACTTGATTCTTTCGTCTTATTTTTGCTAGAAGCTCGAAAAACATGAGATATGAAAGTTGTCTCTTTCTACCTAAATAACAACCCCTTGGACAGAATACTTGGTCAAGTGGTTGAGACGTTAGATTTACACTCAAAAAAGGGTCAATGTTCAATCCTGCGTCTTATTTTTGCTAATTTCCTTTTTTTCAGGGAAGAGAATGGAGAGATTCTGGAAAGTTCCCTAGAGTCACTCTATGTGATTTCGAGATTCGCGTACTAGGAAACGTTCACCGTCACACAGTTCAATGTGTATTGGTCATAAATATGCTTACAGAAAAAATTTTCATTTTTTTATGGGTTTGGTTAACGGTGAGTAATTTTTCATTTAAAAAATTTTTAGCATTTATTTGAAGATTTTTGTTTTTTTACAAAAAAAATTACCAAAAAAACTCACATTGCTTGACAATTTCTGAAAAAAGGAATTTTTTAATTTTTGGATTTTTCGAATTTATTATTTTTATTTGGAGTTTCAAAACTTCCTCATTCCAATTTTCTTGTAATTGACAAAATAATGGTTTTACTGGGTATGATATTTAATGTAAAAATTCTTTTTTGGGAAATTAAAAATTCATGTAGAATTTTCTTCAAAACGAAAAGTGCTATTTTGATTTAAAAAATACCTCAAAGTGTCGAAGGAACCTGTCTGGATCGCTCTTTTTATCTGAAACTAATTTTTTTAAAAATCGATTTCATGAATTCCAGGTGTTAGCTACTGTAACAACATTAAATCTGTTCTTTTGGTTCGCATCACTTGCTTCAAGTTCGTGGAGAGAAAGCTTCGTATCTAAGCATTTGGACTTGCAGAGCGATCAAATTGGTAAGTAACACATCTCACTGTTCTTGCGCAGAGGTGAGAAAGTATCGAGACAGAGAGACGAAGAGACAATCACCTGTTAGAGAGTG
>OZ022253.1:4583387-4615887 GCA_963978915.1 Caenorhabditis parvicauda
CGATAACGAATGGAAATCGATTGTATTTCCAGAATAAATAAAAACTACTGTAAGAATTATTTAATTTTTTTTTCGAAATTCATAGAGCTTAATCGAAAAAAACTTATTTTGCGGCCGATTTTGAAAGAATTGACTGTAATCGTGTTTTTTTTTTTGAAATAAACAAAGATAATAGAGAAAAACGATTGTACTTTGTGGAAATTTTTTAAAAAACGGTCAAAAATGAGTTGAATTTCATACTTCTGAACAAATTTGATTTTTCAGCACGAAGACATGAAAAGTTCAATCAGAAGACATGAATCATCACCACTTACGCCGTCCAAAACTCACTATGTTTGATGACAAAGATTGTTTTTGTCTTTTTATATGGGTTTAACGATCTCACAGTAGTCTTTCAAATTTCTATGAATAAACATTTAAAAAATTTTTTTTCACTAGTTTTGAACAATATGCGATTAGTATTTTCAGTTCATTCTTGAGAAAAATTGTTATGGTATTATCTTACAAATTAGTGATACAAAAATAGATTTATATCACATACAGTATTAGTTTTTTTGAATTTCACTCTCTATATATTTTTCTTCAGAACTTGATGACGACAAAAAATTTAATTTGCGAATTTACAAAATTCACAACTTTTCACTACATATAAAGAACTGACTTTTTTTTCAATTTCCATCACCTACAGTAATCATACTGTCATTTTACTCACAACCAACATATGGAATGTTGTTTTCCGATCATTTTTCTTACACCCAAAAACACTCTCGAGATTTATTTTTATCATAATTTATGACACCTACAGATGGTCTACGGGGGGAGAGAATCACATAACAACAATAGATTTTTGGTCAGGTTTAATCACAAGACAAATCAAACTTGATAGTAATCAACTAATCACCACTAAGTTACTAGAATGACCTTCACAGGAGGCGGTCAGTTGGGGTTTAACAAAGCCGTTTTCAACTTGACCATTCATTATCAGTTAATGAACCTTTTCATTGAAATTTACTCTGTAGGCACTTGATTCGGTCTAGACACATTTCGAATCGTTATTCATACTTGAGCTCTCTCTCTCCCTCTCTCTCTATACTATCTATGTAAATTTACATAAGAATTTTGTTCAACAAATTTCAGGTCAACGAATGGGGGCCCAGAATTTCATACTCTACACGGTGAGAAATTTTGTTTTTTTTTTTGAAAATTTGTCTAGAATACTTCTTTTCGAAATTTCGTGTATTCAATGAATTTTGTCAGAATTATTGAACTTTATCATGGAAAAACATCGAATAAAGTTCAAAAAGTTCCCAATCACCTATTTTTAACTTCTTTCGCGTTTACGTTCTCATAATCTTCACAACTGGGAGAAATGTGGTAGTTTAACTATACTGAATTGAAACTGTCGGAAAAAAAGGTCAAAAAGTTCCCAGACATTGTTTTACATTTTTCGCGCACTCGGTTCTTCGATTTCGACATACTCGTTCTCATAACCATGCTTTTGTTTATTTGTGGGGGAAACCAGAAGTAAACATTGGGTGTGGTGGATTCATACAAAAAAGGTATGTATCATTAAAACAGCATGTTTTGATTGTGAATAGTACATCAACCCCTGTTGAAAACCAGTTGAAGAAGACGTCGACACCATCATTAGTCTCGAGGAACCATGCTGATATTACAGGTGACAGCGTTAGCTGCCGTCTTTACTGCTATTCACACCCAAACAACCCCGCTTTTTCCGGTTGCGTGTGAGCTCAATGTTCTCATTATTCTTGACAGGTGGGATATTTTCTTTTTTTATGATTCCAAATTTTTGATAGAAATGGTCTTGATAGATGAAATTTACGACTGAATTTGAAACAACATTTTTGTATTATCTCGTGGTGGGATATTTTCTTTTTCAAAATTCCCAATTTGTATTTTTAATAGAAATGGTCTTGAAAGATAAAATTTGAGACTGAATTTGAAAAAAATCTCTCTTGGTGAGATATTTATTCTTTTTCATGATTCCTAATTCGTATTTTTCGCAGAAACGATATTGAAAGATAAAATTTATTGAAACTATTTTTACATTCTTTCTCGGTGAGATTTTTTAGTTTTCGTGATTCCGTTTTTTGTTTTTTTTTTATTTTCTCGTATTTTATGAAAATCGCTTAAAAGAAGAAAATAACTAGGATTTTTTTTTCAAAAATTAACTCTTCTTACGTTTGTTGAAACACATTTTTATTTTTACTTTTAGCCTGATCCAATTTACTTCCTCTCTTTTAATTTAAGTTGAAACTTTTTTGAAAAACATTAAAACGTCAATTTTCATCTAGAAGTATAATGTTTTCACATTGAAATTGACCTCATTTTTCATATTTTTCAGATCCGACTCAGTGAAAGGAGGTTTTAACGTTAGTCGAAAGTTCGTTACTGATGTATCTGAAGAACTCCAGATCGGTCCAGAGAAACATAGGGTAGGATTAACTCAAAATTTATAATTATGAAACTCTCCAGGTCGCCATGATCGTTTATTCCGGTCTCAGCTACAGACGAGAAGTTTTCCCTTGGAACTTTGCCAAGAGCAACGAGGAGTTTGTTAGAATCACAAATGGGCTCAGAGCTATTGGTGGTACTACAAACACGAAAAAGGTGGGTGAAAAACGCTAAGGTAATAAAATGTCCTACAGGCTATGGAAGTAGGATTGGAACTGATGGCGCAAAGAAATGTCTCAATCCCGACATTAGTGATGGTCGTTACTGATGGGCGGTACGTTTGAAAATTTTGACAAACAATTTTAATAAAATTGTTAGAAAAAAACTCACGAAAATGATTTTCCTTCCTTGTGCGAGGTGTTCCGCTTCTGAAAAATACAAAGTAATGTCAATTTTACTGACCCATATAAGATCTCATTGAGAAAAAGATAGAGAGAAGTCACTAGAATCGTTAAAACTTGAGAAAAAAACAAGAAGGAAGTTTCGAAAAAGTCGATCGATATTTTTCTCGTTTCTACGAATTCTACAGTAACCTTTTTTCTTTTTTTTCTTTTTTTTCTATAGATTGTCCGCAAACGGCTCTAACATCACTTGCCGAAACTTGGCCCTTCATAAAAAGTTGTTCTCCCAACTTAACCTAAGCTTATCATAAAAGAAAATTACTGTTGGCTGCAGATTGTAGATTGATGTTAGAGCCTTTTGCTGTCGATTTGTGAGAAAATCGTATGTACTTGTGTATCCGAGACTCAGCCTTTCACAAAAATTGTTTTCCTGACCTCACATTATCAAAACTTTTTTTAATAGAAACATCACTGTTTGTTGCATATTGAAAAATGATGTCAGCGCCGTTTTTGTGCGTTTTTTCGTTTTCTCACGTTTTCAGTTTTATTAGGAATACTAGTTTTCGGAAAGAACTCTGTATAATACCATCATGATGTTGGTCAGGTGGTGAAAAATGAAGTTGTCAGAACTATTGACTTATTAAAATTTTTCTATTTCCAGTTCTGCCGATGATCCGAAAGGTCCTGGACAAATCTTCCAGAAACAACCAAACACGTGGATCTTTGCTGCTGCAACTGGAAACCCGGAGAGAGTAGACACGTAAGATTGTGTACCCGAAAAGAATGTTTTTTTTGTTATTTGAAGGCGAGAACTCATGGACATAACTGGCAACATCAACCACATTGTCATGCACAGAGGTAGAGATCTGGCTACTGACATCACAAGAAGACTTCTGAGACAGGCTCAGGTGAGGGAGCATTGATTGTGAGACGAGAAAGGGTTTTTATAGGACAAATGTAGAACAACCACGACTTCGACGACGACAACCACAACTACAACTACAACGAACCCGATAACTGGTTGCGAGATGGACTTGGTGCTGGTCATCGACTTTTCCACCACAACAGACCCTGTTTATGGATTCTACAAGGATTTAAGCAAACGATTGGTCCAGGAGCTGAAGATATCACCAAGACATACTCAGGTAATTTTGAAGTTAGACAACCCTTGCTCATTGCTGTATGGACTCTGACACTCTCCACAGGCAACGCACTATCTCTTTTGTCCCTTATGCAGCGACGTCTATGTTTCTCGTGTACACTTTCGCATGATCTGGCAGCAAAGACCCGGAGAAGAACATTGAACAATCTCTAACGGGGGATTGTCTCTTCGTCTCTCTGCCTCGACACTATCTCACCCAGGCGCATAAACAGGAAGATGTCCAAACTATAATGACGAAATCCGAGTGGTTTCAGAAATTTTATCATTGGTTACTATTCATTTACTTTTCGTGCAAAGCGGCTACGCAACGCGTTTTCAGGTGGCAGTAGTGACATTCTCAACGGTTGGTAGGACACGCGTTCAATTCTCATTGAAAAAGTACGACAACAAGGAGGATGTGCTGAGAGCACTGGATGGGCTGAAGTCACGTGGTGGTACGACTGCCATAGGAGCTGGAATCCACAAGGCGATGACTCAAGCTGATGAGAATGAAGGAGCTAGACCAGGAATCGCGACAAAGGTAAGACGTGGATGGTCTAATTTCCAAATTCGAGATTCTAGGTCATGGTGGTGTTCACAGACGGTTGGAACAATAAAGGAATTGACCCTATTCAAGCAGCGAAGGAAGCTGAAAGAGCTGGTTTTGAGCTTTATGTTGTCGCGTACTCGGTGAGTATTTTTGGGAGGAGAGTATCATTTTTGGAGTTTTTAACCTTCTCACGTACATCTGGCGCTAGTACGATCTGGCAGCAGGAACTACACTAATGCGCAAATTTTACTTTTAGTTTTTTGTGTAGAATGTTCTGACTTTTTGATTTCGAGTATAAAAAAATGTTCAGGACGTTTGATAATGTTTTGAACAATACGAATGTAAAAAAAAGACAAAAAATCATTGGGAATGAAAGTTTCTACGATACAATGAAAAGAGAATATCGATTGGCCCGTAAACCTGCACAGAACTCTCTAACCGTGAATTGTCTCTGTGCCCTCTCCTTTTCGCCACTGTTCTCACCTTCAGCGCATAAACTGGGATATGTGAAAATGACCTGTTTTCATCAGAAAATATTTCCAGACAAAAGTCGAGAACGGAGTCCAACTCAACAACGAAACACTGTCAGCCATGACAGACCAGAGTAACTACTTCACCGACCTCAACTATCAAGCGATGATCGACAAGATCAAGCAGAGAAATCTACCATGTTTACCTTGAGCTACCGTAATCAACTTGTAAATATAGTGTACACTACTGCCCAACAACCTCAGGATTGTAAATTATCATAGAATAAACTCTATTGATACGGATTCTTATTCAAATCACTTCTATTTAACGAGAATGAGCGCTCACAAGACTAGAGTTCGAACTACACCGCTGCAATTTTTTTTTGCTTTTTCTAAATCCAGTTTGAAGACGTAGACTAGAGGATATAACGTCTTACTATGACTCACGAGACCCAAGTTCGAACCACACCCCTGTCGTTTCGTTTTGCTTTTTCTCAATCCAAGTTTTAAAATGTAGATTATTGGATACAACGTCCAACTACGACTCACAAGACCCAAGTTCGAACCACATCTCTGCCATTTTTGCTTTTTCTCTAAATTAACCCGTGAAAAAATTTATTCGCCTTGGCCATGGTTACTCCATGTAGCTGTTACTATGACACGGATAGTTCATCTCGGATCGATTCACAGAAGATAGCTCATGAGTCACAGTCAGCCGAATCTTCTTTCCCTGGCTCTGTTGTGAGGACGTGGAGTTGTTGCGGAACTGGAAAAAGTGTCTCTGGTGTATCGGCTAAAGCATTATCTTTTGCCCTAACATGCGCGAGTTCGATTCTCCGCCTGACGCTACTTTTGCTTTTTCCCCAACATACTTGAACGAGAACCCACAACGACGATAGCTTGTGTACCGGTATCCACGATATGCTTGAATTGACAAACTGGAGCAGTAGAGAAAAATCTTCTATTCTCAGCTTCTGGGGTGTGATGGTTATCAACTTTACCTGAAAAACTTTTCTCTCTCTCTCCAGAAGATTTCTGTTTTTTTGCTTGGAAAACCACATACCTTAAGAAAATGTGGAAGATAATGTAGAGAATTGCAAGAGAAATGTAAAATCGTGATGACTGCCATATAGGAAGAGATAGGTGTCAGCATGGCGCTGGAGGGAAGTTTCATGATGTTTTTCCGTAGTCTGAAATTTCACTCTCTCCCTCTCTCTCCCTCTCTCTCTCTCCCCCCCTCTCTCTCTCTCTCTCTCTCTCTCTCTCTCTCTCTCTCCCTCTCTGTTACTCTCCCACCACTCACCTCAGAGCAAAGAAACCACTTAACACAGCCGGAATAATAAATTCCAACAAAAGTCGTAAATAGTCAACGTAAGGCCAGAAAAGTGAAGCTTCGCAAGTGAAAGTCTCGAACACTATGTGCGATGGGTAACTCTTCCCATCGGTGAAATGATGTGATTGGATCCTAGAATAAAAAGCGAACGGAATCATAGAAGTGGCGAGAATCATGAAGATCACGATGAAATGGCTTTTACTAGCTCGCGCAGCTCGGATGTGGTTGTTCTGAAACGTCATACCTCTTTCATTTTCTCCTTTGCTAAAATTCTGATATTTCATGGAAAATTATCTTAATCTTTTTTTAATAAAAAATCGTGCAGGTTCATCAAGTCGTTCTTGAGATATTTGTCACAAAATTCAGAAAATATAATTTTAGTTTCAATATCTCCTTGTTACCTATAAATTCAACCCAAACATAATCCTAGAAAAATCAAAAACATTAAAACTCACAATAGCAATGTACATAAAGAGTATGGTATACGGTAATACTGCTCTAGTCGTGTTGACGGAGCTCTGGTAAACTGCGCAGGCAGTCAGACCAAATGTCCAATACCGTACCAGTGTGGATACAACTAGCCAAGGGATGCCGAGCGAATTCTGCAAATTTTCTATGAAGCACAAGCAGATGTTCCTTGCTACGCTTCATACTGCCGAAGAGAGATACGTGGTTATAGCCGCTTCGCAACCGCTTTGCAAGTCTCTCGGCGGAGCATCTCATTTTCTTATTTTCACTAATTTTTAACGTATTTCCTCATCTCTATTAAGGTTGCGGATTGTTCTCAAGATGAGTTTTACCTACTTCGAACATTTTCCCGTTACGATTTGTGCCTCCGGGATCAAAAAGGTAGGAAGAATAAACAATTTTTCAACTACAGTATTTATTTGTTTACACTTTTCAACTGCGTTTACCGTAGTATGCAACGCGGTCATCAACTCTAACTTTTCAATTAACTCACCGATACGCTTATCGCATAGAAAACGCACAGAAGTTGTTGAACTGGAAAACCGTCTTTAACTCGACACGTGTATAACTGAAAGATTGCAATGTTCCATGACCATGATCTCTTCTTACCATCAGAACTATCTGACTTATGTGACCACACATGGTGGCCGTGAGACATATCAAGTAGGAGATGGAGAGCCATAGTTCTGCGTCTGCAAGTACAGTAGTAGAAACTTGACCTACAAGTAAATTACTGTATCATTTCGGATTACTGTAGTCGCGTTTGTGAAATTAGTGGATTTCTTTCTGGATAGTCCATGAAAACTCGCAAAAGTGATTTCACTACGGTAGGTCAAAAACGCTTGTTACTGTAGGTGAGTTATCATAATCGACAAGTGTCCCTGCGGTCATATCTTCAAGTTACCCTAGTTGCTTTTGTAAAAGTCATCAGACCTCACTTGCTTAGTTCATGACAACTCTGATTCCAGACAAAACGAGTTCACTACGGTAGGTCAAAAATGATGGTTACTGTAAGTGAGTCATCAGACCCTCAGTAAACACTGAGGCTCGTGATATATTATTCCCATCCAACATTCTGCATGAATGAGTGAGGTTTTTCTCTGTGAGAACCCTCATTGTGGTTCTCAAGACGATGTGGAATATCTTTATGTCCGATAGGTGAAAGTTTTTTGGCGTACGGTCAAGCGATTCCCGTAGCCTTTTTTGATCTGCTTTTTGATATTTATCAACGTTAACATTTTGTGATGCAAAAACAACAGGAAGAACAAAGTTGTCTTTTTTTTTAAAGATTTTCATTATGAGCTGCTAAACATTTTATCGTTACTGTACACGCTTACTACCCTAACACCCTCCTAAAACAGCGCACTATCTCGTCTGTTCCTTACGCTTCGACGTCTGTCCTAAGCACTCTCTCTCGCGGGGGACGCCAGGAATACTCTCTAACAGGAGATTGTCTCTGAGTCAATCCACCTCAAAACTCTCTCACGTAGGCGCATAAACAGGGAGATGTCCAAACTAAAGTGACGGAATACGAGTGTTTTCAGAAACTTGGGAAAAATTATCAAAAATTTTCATATAACATGGTCAGTAATTTAGAGAAAATAGTGTTATTTCCAGCAAAAACTAAAACTGAGGCGCAGGTGAAGCCGCTCTGCAACCGCTTTGCAATACTATCCGAGGAGCGCACTTACCTCATTATTTTAATTTCGACAATTTTTGCTAGGGTTTAAATCTATTTTCCTCGCGTTTCTCTATAAAAGTTGTGAGTTGTTTCCAAGATTGGTTTCACCTACTTCGAAGAAAAACATTTTTGAACTACAGTAACAGAAATTTGATCTACTATGTATATCAATTCCTCTCTCTCTCTCTCTCTCTCTCTCTCTCTCTCTCTCTCTCTCTCTCTCTCTCTCTCTCTCTCTCTCTCTCTCTCTCTCTCTCTCTTTCTACTACCTCAACCAAATCTTACCTGTCGGCTGTTGGGTGGGAGGTGGGATTGGAAACCTTGACGTTATGTTGAAGATCTCTTCCATTCTGAAGACGACGTTATTCCAACCGACACTATGTGTATGTTGATTGTTTTTGTGAATATGAAAACGACGGTGTGTGTGTGTGTGTGTTTGTTACACGAACGGGGTTGTTTTGTTATTAGGTGGAATTCTGAATTTGTGCTTAATTTGATGATGGAACGGCAGGATCGAAATGTTATTTTTCGGTTTGCGACCTCAATTTTTTCGAAAATCGTCATTTTCTGTGTAGGAATGCTATTTCTCCGAATTTTTGAAGGGCGTACACATGGTGCAAAACGGACCTGGCGTTGACACCAACGCTAGGTCCGTTTTTCATATACGCCGCCAACCTGTGCGCCACAGGCTAATGGTCCTGTCGGAATGAGACTGGTGAAGGTTAAAGGTTGATTTTCTGACATACATAGGTTCTATAAACTTTGTGCTCTCTGCAGAGCGTATCAAGATCAAAAAATCTAGTGGGTGGAGCCTCAGAAAAAGAGCGAGTCAGTCGAAAACGCAGAGTATAGCCGCTCATACTTAGATGAACTAGACTGTATAGACAATGACTTCATTCTCTTTTTCCGTCATTTTTCACAAAATTCACCTCACGAAAAGAAATTTGACGGAAGTCGGAAACTAAAGCAAAAAGCCCAAAAAAACAACAAAAAAGAAGTAAATTGAAGTGGTGAAAAACTCAGAAAGGACAACTTCTGTTGGGATGTCACTCCTCAGTTCTAGCATTCTTTTTGACAAATCTGATTAATATTAATTTTCTTAAGCGGAACAGGAACATAACTGTTACTACACCTGAAGGCTATAGGCTACGAGGAACTGGACAATGAAGCATCCATATGTGAGAAGAGGAAGCTCCGCTTGCAAAATTAAACATTCCGAATAGAAGATTTGTGATTCTCGAATGTTTTCCGCATCTGAGCAACCCCTTGAGGAATTAATCTGATTTGGGGAGTGTTCGATAAGTTGCGAGACAGGAACTTGTTAGAGAACAGTAGAAAATGCAAAAATTAAAGATCTCGAGGTGGGAGCGAACATTGGACTTCCTGGGGAAAGACTTGGATCACTATGCCAAAGTCGTAGGTCCATATCCAGAAAAAAAGCAAGAATCAGTGTCTTCAAATGGAATCAATCTTGGGACTTCTAACCATGAATCAAAAAGGTTAGAAAAACCCGTAGCTCCGCCCACATGGTTTGTGGCCACAATTTGTCGATATTGAGACGTGCACTTCAAGAGGAAATGTTCAGAATTGACGCGTCGCTCAATTGGAGCCACAATTATGATTCCATTCCGACATCATTCACTGAGACTAACAAGCTACTTCATGAGGCTCCAACTTGCCCGGAAAGGAGTGAAAATGTGTTGATCAATAGGTATGAAGTACACGGTGCGGCAGAGATATCGACCCCCTTGCGCTTGTTGTATTTTGTATACACTTTGAGAATCATCACTTTTTCTTTTTCAATTTATTCCTCACACGCATATATCGCTAGAAGCATGGCCGTTTTCAAACGCGCTCTAATCTCAGTTTTGCAGAATGAGTACGGTAGGCCTACCCTTGGGTCGGGGCTCTCACAACGAACAGTTAGATCTTTGTGAATTTACATTATCATTCTTACTTTCAGTCCATTGAAATTGAAGGATCATTACGTAAATCGTTCTTGTATTTCAAGGCGAAACTGCTACAGTACTAAGTACCCGATTTACGGAGGCTTTTTTACAGGTAGAGGAAGCTATGTGTCACCCCTTCAGCACTAACGATTTCAAAGTTCGTTCACTATTTACTCTACAACCATTTTCACTTGCGCCCGTGAGATCAGTGAAGTGAGGTGGAAAAAATGCAGCAATAGTTGTTTTTTAACAACTCCACAACGTTTAGGGTGAACTAGCAGTGAACCCCTAGTGGTCGACAGATCGGCATCGTGTCGTATATGGACCGACGTTGGACCGTTTCGAGAACTTACTATTTTCAAAATCCCAGAAAAACAACAATAATTGACAGATTGTTTGATTGAAACCTTTTTCCGGTCCGTTGGTCAGCTAGTGTTGTAAACAAAAATAGCTAAACTTTAGTTTTGGAGAGAGAGAGAGAGAGAGAGAGAGAGAGAGAGAGAGAGAGACATTGAGAGAGAGAGAGAGAGAGAGAGAGAGAGAGAGAGAGAGAGAGAGAGAGAGAGAAAGAGAGAGCTAATTTGAGACAACGTCTACGTCTGGGTTCCAAAATGACAGACTGAAGAAAGGCCAGAGGCGTGAGAAAACAAAAATGTCGTTTTTCGCCGAACAAAATGGCACGAGTGGAGAGTTTTAATGAATCGAGAACATGTTTTCCACCGAAGAGTAAAAATGCAAAAAGATGAAGACGAGATAATCTTTGTTACGCAAACAAAGAGGGTTGGAGCGCAAGAAAAATACTACCTCACTCATGAATTCAGAACGGAATAATACATATCGGGTGGGCACAGTGTATCACTGCTGGCCATTTTGTAAGTGGGCGTGTCGGGGCGGAGCGATGGTCGGTCATAATCGCTTACATGCAAAAGTATCAAAACAGGAGCTTTAACTACAGTTTCGATATCACTATTGGCTGTTAACTTCCAAATGTTTTTTGTTCGATAAGGACTGAAATAGGGAAAAATACATGGAAATAATGCAAATACTGCAAAGCGGTCATCCGTTGCGAAAATTGAATGTATTGATTGGGGTCAATTCTCGCTTTTTTTGAAACTCCGCTCACACTTGATCTTGATACACTATTCTAAGCCTACTGTTTACTGATATTCTCATAAGTCATTAGTTTTCACGATCTTAAGCGAAGATCGAATATTTTCTTATTTTCAGAATGCGCCAGTGTAGAGCTCAAGCTGACCTAAACCTAGCCTATATAGGCAGATATGAAGAGCTGATTGAGAGCAATGTGATTCGAAAGAACGGGGTGCATATATTGAACTACAGTAATCAGCGATGCGAAATTCGCACAAAAACCATTTTTAGGGGAGTTAGAGTTGTCGTGGACTATCCAAAAAGAATGTTATCTCGAAATAACTACAAAAAGTCGAAGTGAGACACTTATGACTACAGTAATTTCTTTGTGGACAGCGACTGATACTGTATGTCCTACCCAAAAAGTACCATTTGTTCCCAAAAACTACAGTAACTCTGTGTTTAGTCATTTTTGACCTACCACAATGCTCAATGATCTCTTCTGCTCACTAACCATAAGAGAGTCTGGTAACTAATTATTTTGACAAATTATCAGAAAACATTAAATTTCACTTAAACAACAGACGTTTCTGACGACGGGCTAATATTGTTCACCACTCTACAGTAACCCACCATGAGACAGTTATGACCTACCCGGCACAGTGTATTGAAATTAAAAATTTTAGGGAAGAGGCGGAGTCTCGAAAAAGAGTCGACCTCAATCAATACATTTGATTTTTACGGTCCGGATGACCGCTTTGCTATCACCTATTGGCATTTTTCCATTCAATCCATGTTCTAACCAGTTTTATTTCTCGTTCGGGGATAAGTGGATAAAACCGCTCTGCAATCGTTTTGCAAGACCCTCCGCGGAGCGCATTTACCGCATTATTTTATTTTAGCTAATGTTTTAACTCATTTTCCTCGTTTTCTCTTCTCTACATATAAACGTTACGAAGAGTTCCCCAGATTAGTTTTGCCTACTTCAAACATTTTTACGACTTGAGACTCATGAGATGAAAAAAGGTGAGAAGAATAAAACTTTTGAACTACAGCAGCTGAAATTTGATCTATTATATCGATTGACCAATCATTGACACGCCCACTTTCGGAATGTCCAAAAGTGATACAATGAGCTTCATAAGATAAAAAATCACACTCGGACTATTTATTGTTGTATCACAGAGAAATAGGAAAGATTGAAAGACCTCGTTAGAAAGCACTGGTACTTCTGGCCTGACAAAGGCTTTTCGAGAAACTTCGACATCGCTGCTTCGTATCAGCCAATTTCTTGAAAAGCTCTTCAATACGCTCTCTCCGCTGCTCACAGTGTTTGGCATAGGCTTCGGCGTGTTCTGGACATTTGCACCGTCCGAGTTGGTGTATAGCTTCTTGGGTCTGACGACTCCATCGTTCTTCAGAATGATGACGTCGGGTTTCGGCGTCTGAATATGATGTTTTTGAAGAAAATCAGGTTGAATATCGAAATTTCTCATAAAAAGTGCCGTAACATATTCTGAATTTGAACGATTGAAACTATCCATTTGAAAGGGAGAAGTTCGTTATGAACAAAAAAGTTAAGAAAAAATGTTTCCTATTGTTCTAATTTTTGAAAAGACTGCATGAAAATGTTTTTCTCAATGTCTCTGAAAATTACAGCCCTATGCGTTACTCCTTCACTTACCGTTCATCAAGTTCAGTCTTCTAGGTGTTATTGGGACCTCCAGCTTTGATTTTTCTTCTGTCAAACGTTCTTCCAAAACGTCTTGCCCTTTGGAGTCTCTGTCAACTGTAATCTCTGAAGATTTCGGAGTTGTCAAGTGAGGATTCTTGAAGTTGGTTTCATGCTCGATGGCAACTTGAGAAAGATCAGGTCTCGATGAGTGTTCGACAGCAGCTTGAGGTTGAAAGACGTCAGGAGGACTAGCTTCAGAACCATAGTATTGTGATGAGTGTTCGTCAGCAGTGTCAGATTCTACGATGTCAGATTTCAGAGAAAGTTCGTCAGCGGCGTCAGGTTCAATGACGTCAGACCCCAATGAGTGTTCGACAGCAGCTCCAGGTGCAGCAAAGTCAACTTTAACTGATTGTTCAACGGCAGAGTCGGAATTTATGACTTTTACAGAGTTTTCAACATCACCTTTATGAACGTCAGATCTCAATGAGTGTTCGACAGCAGCTTCAGCTTCAGGAACGCTGGATCTCAATGAGTGTTTGACAGCAGCTTCAGCTTCAGGAACGCTGGATCTCAATGAGTGTTCGACAGCAGCCTCAGGTTCAGGAACGTCAGATATCAATACCAATTTATCGATATCGACCTCTTTAGAAGATCCAACATCTTCAAGCCTCCTGACCTCAAATTCTTCTTCGACATCCGACGATTTTGACGAATTTCCTACAGAACAATCGTCAGGTTGAAGAAGATTCTTCTCTCCATCAGTCGATTGAAGAGCGTTCAGAGTTGCAACTTCGATGATTTTGACTTCGGGCTGGAAAAATGTTCTTAAAAGTTGTCTCTAAATCGCGAAAAAATATAAAATTGAAATATTGAGAATAAGATTTTTCCCCTTTTTTTTAAATATCGGGATTCATTCAAATTTTCAAAAAGTGAGAATTTTTCTAACAAAAAATACCTCATTGGACTGTTCCTCCTGTTTTTTCTTCTTTAATTTCGACTGCTTTTTCACATAGAAGAAGATGATAGAAGACGTTGCCAGGAGCATTAAGATGGCGACTACAACGGACAACCTAGAAGCGGGAAAATGCTTGTTGTGGTCGAGAGCTGACCGCTTATCGAATGAGACCCGAGCAGCAAGAGGAAGTCGAACACTCCCCGTCCCCTCCCATATGTATGCAAATGATGCGGGTGTCACCAATAATCTTGGTGGCAAGCTGATGAGTGGAAGTGCGGAAAGCCAAACGCGGCAAACTGAACGCGGTTTGCCGCACATAGAAAGCAAAGCACGAGATGGGAGGCTGAACACGGGTTGAACCCTATCATGCGGAAAGCGGAAGATAGAAGGCGGAAAACTGCACGCGGAACGCGGAAGATCGCACGCAGTAGAGGGGAAGTCGAAGTCAGAAGGACGCACTCGCAATATTATAGGCCGCACGCAAAAAGCGGAAGACAACATGCGGAAGGTTAGAAACCGCACGCGGGAAGCGGAAGGGGTAAAACCGTACGCGGAAGACGGAAGACCGCACGCGTACGCGGAAGGTGATGCAAGCTCGCGGACAGAGGAAAAATATTTTGGCAGAGCGCGGATTATTTTTATTTTGGATTGGAATATGCAGTAGTACGCGCTGATTCAATAACATTCAATTAATTTTCAGGTTTTTTCGGAGCATTCAAAACAACAACAAATACAGTAAACCTTCATTTATGACCAACCTACAGTAACCCTCTTCGACAGTTTTGTCCGACCACAGTTCGGCGCTTATTTAAAAATTTTCAAATATTTTTTCATATTTTTTGAAAAAAAAAACTATATTATTTTGTGAAAATGACTCACAACAACGTCCCGTTCATGTCACTCCTTGGAGTAGAGCTCTGAAACTAGAAACATTTGCCGAGAAGAAGAAAAAGCAAAAAAGTACTGCTCCCAGGAGGATCGAACTGGGGTGTGATTAGGGTCACAAGGACAGACGACACAGCCCACAAGAAAAAAGTTCAAGAAAACAAAAAATAATGTTCTCAGGAGGATCGAACATTCATGTCTCAAGAGAAAAAGGTTCAGAATAGCTCAAAAAAGGCATGTTTCAAGTCAGAGTTCCATTAGTTAATTGCTGGGATTGGGTAAAAATCAAGAAACAAAAAGCAAAAATTTCTGAGCACAGAGAGATCGAACTTTGGTGCTACGGGTAGGAGCTCATGACGTCGAAAAAAGAGATATAAGAATGCTCAAAAAGTTATGTTCCCAGTCAGATTTACATCAGGTAATTACGCAAATTAGATACCAATCTAAAAAGAAAAAGCAAAAATTACTGCGCGAAGAAAGATCGAAGTTTTACCTTGCGGGATATGGTAGGGTGTAGGACTTAAGTTATTGCTCAAAAACTCGAAGGAAAAAGCAAAAAGACACGTTTCAGTCAGAGTTTTTCATTAGTTGATTGCTGAGATTGAGTAAAAATCAAAAAAACAAAAATTACTGCGCACAGAAGGATCGAACTTGTGAGAATGGTAAAATAGGGCGCAGTATAGAAACCAATTGTATACCTCTATGAGATTGAGAGGGAACTCCGTGGGAAAAAAGTTGTTGCCATGGTTAGCGAGAAGCGAATCGAGTCGTCAGAATTTGCTATGCATGGAGTGTGGTTGCACCTAATTTATCATGTAAAAAGAGGCATCTTTGGACATGATGTTCGCCATGCACTACAAATCGTAACTGGTTTTAAATGCAATTTAAAAGGGACAACTTGTGTTCACTGAACAATGGAGATTAAGCAGAAGTTTCGAGCGTTTCATTAAAACAGGGTTGGTTAAAACAAATGAAGTCACCTGTGAAAAAGTCTGACCCACATATATCGCTAGAAGCATGGCCGTTTTCAAACGCGCTCTAATCTCAATTTTGCAGAATGAGTACGGTAGGCCTAACTTAGGGTCGGGACTCTCACAACGAACAGTTAGATCTTTGTGAATTTACATTATCATTTTGAAATTTGTAAACTTTTATTCAGAGAAGAAAAAAAGTTACAAAGAAGAAGCACAAAACCGAACCAGCAATAGTTGGTCTGTGCTCGTGAGCCATTGGGAATGGAGACTGAAATTGAAACCTATGTAAAAGAGCTGTTTGGTCAGGACAGACAAAATTTTTTTAATGCAGAAAGTGAGAAAGATATTTGCCAGGTCACCATTGAGAAAAGTAATGAATTCAGTGTTAGTAGTGATGAACAATGGTGTTAGTAGTTCTATCCGAAGAATTCAAAATAATCTCAGACTAATGACCAGACAAAATTAGATTCGACCGTTTCCTGAGGTTTCAATCAGTCAGTGATAAACAAGGGTGGTGGTTATATGAACAGATAGAGATGATAGTACAACATTTAGAATATATCGCTTTTGACTGATTGTGTGAAATTCTGTGAACCTGGAAAATGACAGTCGAAACGCCAATGTCAATCTGAATAACCTAAAGTGTGTATTAAGTAAGGCCGCAAAACGACCAACAAGAAGAATGAGACAAGGAGAATACAAATTGTGTATGAATAGAAATAAGAATATCGTAAAGAGTCACGACACCTAAAGCAGGGAAGAGGGAATTGCATCAAACATCAACGAGTTAGGTACGGATTTGATAATTTTCTTTGCCTGCGAGAGTCGTAAGTCGTATGGGAATAAGTGAGCAATTCTATTCCAAGTTGGAACAGAATTTTTGAGAAAGAGGCTTGTGCATGATTTTCTTAAAATAATGAACCAGGGTCTTCTTTTCGTGAAACTGAATTTGACATGACTGTCAAGGTCAGGGAAATAGATTAGCCTAACGTAAGAACGACTTTTGCTAAGGAAACGAGAAGTCTGTTTACATTCTTACTCTCAGTCCATTGAAATTAAAGGCTCATCACTTAAATCGTTTTGTGTTTCGAGGCGAAACTGCTACAGTACTAAGTACCCGATTTACGCCAGACTTTTTTACAGGTAAAGGAAGCTATGTGTGACCTCCGTAAATCGGTTACTTAGTACCGTAGCAGTTTTGCCTCGAAATACAAGAACGATGTAAGTAATGCGCCTTTAATTTTAATGGACTGAAAGTAAGAATAATAATTTAAATCTACAAAGATATAACTGTTCGTTGTGAGAGTCCCGACTCCTACCGTACTCATTTTACAAAAATATTTTTGTATATGCGACTGGCGCGCGTTTGAAATCGGTCAGACTTTTTGCTAGATATTTGGCTTGCCAATCCATATAACACACCGAGCTAAAGAAAGTCGTCATCGATTAGTCGCGTTGCAGCAAAATTATATTGAAAAAAAATTCGCTATAGAGCGCGTTCGCACATCAATATTTTTTTCATTCTTTTGTCCTTTTTTTCTAAAGTTAACAAGTGGATTTGTTTCACCGATTGCTATTGAAAAATTGCAAATCTTGTAACTTTTCTTTGTAACTAGCTTTTTATCATGAATTTCGAAAAAAACGCATTCGAGAAAAATTTTCAACTACAGTAACTGTAATTTGATCTACGGCAAAACGGGATTTACAAAGGGGCGGGGTTTGCACTTGCTGCTTATTGGTCGCCTCCCATCGCTGCTTGGTCCGACACTTTTCTACTGCGCTTAGCGCAGTGTGTATAATACATCAAATTTCAGTTACTGTAATTCAAAAAATTTGATTTTTCCTACATTTTTTCATCCCATGAGTCTCAAATCGTAACGGGAAAATGTTCGAACTAGGTAAAACTAATCTTGGGAACTCTCCGCAACAACGAGGAAAATAGGTTAAAACATTAGCAAAAATAAAGTAATGAGGTAAATGCGCTCCGCGGAAAGATCGAAGCGGTTGCAGAGCGGCTATATCCACTCATCCCTGATCCGCAGTTTGTGCTGCAAGAAGCTAAAATATTTGTCCAAAATTTCAAACTTGTTGCGCACCAAGCCACCATGGTGACCTTTGGTGTCATAAGTGGCTTCGACTGTCATCTGGCACTGTAGGTTACTAAAATGCTACTTGACCCAATCTTTCTTGGAATAAAAAAGTAAAAATTTTTAAGATACGCTTGTTTAGGGCTTCTATGCACGGAAGATGAAAAATGAGGGTTGAAGAGAGTTACTGTAGCTCGAAACTTTTATACACAGTAGGTCAAGAATGATAGTTGAAGAAGGTTACTGTATCTGAATACTTATCTCTCAATGATATATCAAACATACCGAGATTCTGTATTTATAAACAAAATTTGGGAGTAGATCAACAACTTTCTTACTGTACCTTCTTGACCCGAAACGCTGACTGACCAGTTTACACTTACTGTAACACTGTCATGATGATCGTTTTACAGCCAGGCGGTATTCTTTCTTTGTATGCGGGAAGTCATTATTAGTAGCAAGCTGTGTGGTTTTATGGCTCGGCAGGACACTGTTTAGTCTGAAGAGTGATAAAACCAGATTTGACTGTCTTTCAGAGATATTTTTATGTTGAAATAGTTTTTGGTTGATGTCTTTTGTGTCGATTTTCACCGGTTTTAACATGATGTCGTAATTTCTTATCGAGGTATACAATATTGGGTACCAGATGTTACTTTTACCAGATTGGAAAATTTGCAGTGGAAAAAGTATTCAGAGTGAATTGTGAGAAAATATTTGAGTTTGAGTAAGAAGTTAGGTGAATCCTTATCTAGTCAGTATGGTTCATGTGAGTTTGTGAGGCTGTACAATATTGCTGGGGTTTACTTACTTACTTGTGATACTTGTGAGATCCATTGTTTGCGTTGTCAGGTGACGGCGTGGATCAGAAACTTCCAGGTTGAACGGTCCTTAGCCAACGTGGACCATGGGGTCTTGCGCGCCAGGAAACCAACACGTCTTCTTTGCCCAGTCATGGATCGGAAGTGGAGGAAGTCGTCTCTCGCTTTGTTGAGGTCATCACTCCATCTCAGAGGCGGTCTGCCGACTTTCCTCTTCCTGCCCAAGGGGGACCATTCCGTGACCTTCTTTGACCATCGTTGGGGTGGTTGTCGAGCAACATGTCCAGCCCATGCGAGCTTCCTTATTTTGATCAACTTCAAGACGTCAAAATCTTCCGGTCGAACATCGGCATCTTCACAGATCTTACGTTGCAGTCGTCCGATCTCCGATTGTAGCAATTGCCATGTTTCTGTTGCGTAGAGTAGGGCTGGATTCACACTGACTAAAGAGTTCTCTTATTTTGGCGGTGTCACGGGTGATCTCTCTCTCTCTCTCTCTCTCTCTCTCTCTCTCTCTCTCTCTCTCTCTCTCTCTCTCTCTCTCTCTCTCTCTCTCGAACACAGTTCTCATGATTATCATTTTTCTTTCAATTTCTAACCCTTCCTACATCAACTGATAGTAACCTTCCTAAATTATGGTCAAACACAATTTGTCAGGTTGGAATTGATCTGAATATCCTGGTCGAACAACTAACACCAATGTTCTCTCACTACTAACAATCATATTCAGGTCATTTCAAGTCGGGATCTTCAACAAACCCAAAATTCAATGATCAGACCATGATTCTTTGTTCGGAATGAGCAGAGAAGAATGTTCCCATCGACCAATTGGTGCACACCAACCTGTTGACATTTATACAGTGCAGCTCGTTATGTCGTTGTTGGGTGCCCAGTGGCGCAACCAACTGAGGTACGCAATCGCGGCGAGATGAAAGGGCTGAAAGGGACCGCGCAGAACTCAGGTCACTCGTGCCACGCCCCCTTAAAGTCTCACCTTATCTATGATGTATCTACAGTCTGCCGGACGATAGCTTCCGGACCACGACGGTTCCGAATATTTCTTATTTTTCTGTTTTTGTAGAATTCCAAAAAAATTCAACTTATTTTTCCATTTTTCTCTCATTAAACTCTTATTTTTCTTCACATCAGATTTTCTCATTTTTTGTTTCTCAATATCGGTTCTTTCTGTTTGTGTAAAAATTTAATATTTTTAAAATCAAGTTTTCAATTCATTCTTTTCTTCCCCTAAATTCTCATTTTTCACCCAAGTCTTAATTTCATCGCTTTTTCTTCAGAATGACTGCCCAGATTCATCAAATCGCTTCGGGAATTTACGATCAGATGTCCATGTGGAACTTTGACCAATACCCTGGAGCTCAGAAGGATGATAAGTCGGTGAGTACAATGGTTACGGTACCTTGTAGCCTACTGTGCCATAATAGGAAGCGGTTACGGTATCTGATAGCTTTTGTATAGAAGAATGGTTACGGTACATGGGGAGTACTGCAGTAGTAGTAGAGAAAATGATTACGGTACCCGAGCTGAGGAATACTGTAAAAGTATATGGAGTGTTTACTGTACCGAAGAGCTGGGGGACTACTGTATGGGTTACAGTACCCTGTAGTTCGGGATTACTGTATCAGGATAATGAATGGTTACGGTATCTGTTCGGCTGGCAGTACTGTAAATGTATAGAGAATGGTTACGGTAACTGATAGCTGTCGATAACTGTATCAGAATGGTCTCACGAAAGTGCTTATAGTACGATATTCGAATTACAGTAACCTTCTTTCAGTTCATCAGAAACGACGTGAAACCATTCCCAATGTTTCCGCATCTGAATGGAGGGCCATCACGAGATTCACCATGTCCATCGAAGAAGAAGCCACAGCCAGTTCCAGAAGAGCAGAAGGATGAGGTATGTGCAGTACTTCTGAAGTACTCCATGTACTGAACAGGGATGGTGATGCTCCCGTCCACTTAATCACATTTGGCTCGAGGTTCGAAGTTCGAACTCCTACCATTTTTGGCGGTGATCAAAACCATCGACCACTAGACTACTCAAACTCTAAACTATACCAATTTCAGTCTTATCGAGAACGTCGTCGTAGGAACAACGAAGCTGCTAGGAAATCTAGGGAGCAGCGACGTTACAAAGAGGATCAGACTTGCAAGCAGTTGGGAGCTATACAACAGGTTGGTAGAGATATGGATATAGAGAGAGGGGGGAGAGGAGAGAAAGAGAGAGATAGAGAGAGAAAGAGAGAGAGAGAGAGAGAGAGAGAGAGAGAGAGAGAGAGAGAGAGAGAGAGAGAGAAATAATTTCAGGAGAACTTCCGTCTCCGCCATGAAGTCCAACGTCTTCACAGCGAGATTCAAGACCTACGGTACATGCTGGCCGCTGTCAACAACATGGCTACCATGAACATGAACCAAAATGGACCAAACTGGACCGGAACCCCATAAACATTCACCTGAACACTCAATCACGTTTTCATTGAAATGCGATTTCGGGATGGGAAAGACTTAAAGAATTTTTAAAAGTAACTATCAGGCTGTCGGCAGAGTCTTAGGTGTTGTATTCATCCGTGTACAGTACACCTAGTGGGTGTTTCCAGTTAATCTGCTCAATTTTATTCCTCAAGAACAAAACGTATTTTTTGAAGTTTTTGTAACATTTTTCGAGGAGACCGCTTTGACAATTTTTGCTAGTAAGCGATTTTTGACTGACCATCCTCGGTGGCTCCGCCCCCGACACGCTCACTTTTGGAAAACCTACACTCAATGCCAGATAGTATCTGACATCAAATAGACATCATGACTCTACTGACAGCAACTTCTTCAGAAAAAGATCGAAAGTTCTTTTTCTTCCCACGATACGACATCTGAAATCGTATTTCATGACACCATCCTCCCTCCCACACTGCCACCACATTCCAGGTTGACCCCTCATTTACGGTTCTTTATCGCCTCCACAGATTTATTCTTGTAAATAAAGTATTCACTCGAGAAATATCAGAAAACTGCTGTTTTTGTGTAGAAAGCGATATACTCGCTCGGTTACTGTATTATGCTGAAACACTCATTGTGGAGTGTTACTGTAGTATTCTCACTCCTGTTGATGTAACTCATAAAACAACGATAATTCGTTAAGTTATTGTGACATTTTTTGATGAGACTACACACCTCGGCACATATCTAGCAAAAAGTCTGACCGATTTCAAACGATTTGCGCCAGTCGCACTTTTGTAAAATGGGTACGGTAGGAGTCGGGACTCTCACAACGAACAGTTAGATCTTTGTAGATTTAAATTATTATTCTTACTTTCAGTCCATTGAAATTAAAGGCGCATTACTTTTACGTTCTTGCATTTCAAGGAGGAACTGCTAAGGTACTAAGTTACCGATTTACGGAGGTCAGACTTTTTTTTACAATTAGAGGAAGCTACAGTAGCGTTCAAAAGTTTAGAAAGTTTTTATTTTTGGTCATAACTCTTGTCAAACTTAACCAATCGACATGATTTTTTGTCGGAGAACACATCAACTCATGAGAAATCTAATTTTGAAAAAAATCAGGATTACTGTAGCTACATTTTGATCTACAGCGTTTTTACGAAACCGCGACTTTTGAACTGATTTTTCACTTTCTTTTTTTAAATTTTTTAAAAAGGTTTTTTCCCGATTTTTTTGTACTTTTTTCTTTCTATACTACTAACAATACTTTTTAAGTAATGGGAAAAGGAAAAGAAGTGCCCACCGACCAGCAGAAACTGATCATCGATGCTGTCCTGTCAGGAATACGACAGAATCAAGTTGCACGAGTATTTCAAGTTCACGAAACCACTGTATCCCGAATTTTGAAAAGATTCCGAAAGTTTGGAGTTTTTGGAGTGTTGCCAAGATCAGGACGGCCACGGAAGACGACAGCAAGAGACGACGCACTGATTGTTCGCCATTCACGTCTCAATCCGCGTCTGACCGGAGAAGACATCAAGAAGGATATGGTCGCTGGAAACGTTGCCAGAGTCTCTGTTTCTACAGTCAAACGTCGTCTAAGAGCTGCTGGGTTATTTGGAAGACGTCCTTGTAAGAAGCCAATGATTTCTGAGAAAAACAGAAAGGCTAGAGTTGAGTGGGCAAAAGACCATTTGAGCTGGACCGTCCACGACTGGAGGAAAATCCTTTTTTCCGATTAAAGTAAGTTTTGTTTGTTTGGTTCCGATGGCATTAAGTATGTCAGAAGGCCAATCAACAGCCGGTTCAGTTCTAGGTACCAATTGCCCACGATGAAGCACGGTGGCGGTAGCGTCATGTTGTGGGGTTCGTTTAGTTACGACGGCGTTGGCCCATTGCACTGGATTCAGGGCAAAATGAATGCCAATGACTACAAGGATATTATTGTTAATGTTCTTGTACCATTTGCTGGTGCCAACATGCCGATTGGTTGGGTGTTTCAACAAGATAACGACCCGAAACACACTAGCCGTCTTGTTCGCGAATGTCTCCAGGATGAGGCTATCGATGTTCTTCCGTGGCCCAGTCAGTCTCCAGACCTCAACCCTATAGAGAACTTATGGGAAGAACTCGAGAGACGCGTTTCCGGCCATTACACATCCAATGCCGCGCAAAAATACGCGGTTTTACAAGAAGAGTGGAAAAAAATTCCGCGAGTCAAGTTGGAGAACTTGATTGAGAGCATGCCGAGAAGATGTAAAGCCGTCATTGATAATTTTGATTATGCCACTAAGTATTAAGGTTTTAATAATGTTTTGATGTTCATTCCTTATCGATTTGAATTGTTACAACCGTTTACCATTATGTTTTTGAGTTTGTGGAAAATGTGTTTTTTTATAGTGTCTGAGAATAAATTTTTTTATTTTTTTCTCTTTTGGTCTGATTTGAATTCGTTTTGACATAAGATGTAATAATGTTTGAAGTATTACCATTCAAAAAATCAGACCGATAGGTGAGGTTTGACAAGAGTTATGGCCGAAAATAAAAACTTTCTAAACTTTTGAACGCTACTGTATGTGCTCGGCAAAGGCAGTTGAAAAGTGTAAGAAAAGAAAATCGGTAGAGTAGATCAATTTTCAGTTACTGTAGTTCAAAAATTTCACTTTCCCTACTTTTTTTTCGTCATAGATTCACAAATCGTAACGTAAAAATGTTTGAAGTAGGTAAAACTATCGTTGGGAACAGTCCACAACGCTCATTATGTCAAGTGAAACACTTATTAAAGTACAAACACTTTCGAAAATGAAAGCGGAGGTCGGCGAAGCGGTTGCGACGCGGTTTTATTGTCTTATTCCTTTGCCGAGGTGTGTGCCTGCAGAGACTAGCTTCTCTCTCTATCAAATACAGTTCTCATGATTATCATTTTGCTTTCAAATTTTAACCCTTTTTACATCAACTGATAGTAACCTTCCTAAATCACGGTCAAACCCAATTTGTCAGGTTGGAATTGATCTGAATATCCTGGTCGAACAACTTACACCAATGTTCTATCACTACTAACAAACATACAGTGTGGACAGAAAATACAGGAACGGTACACGAAGCTCCGCTACTCGAACAAGATTCTAGATTACTTTCTGAAATTCTGGTCTATTGTAGCCAACACTATTCTCCACAAGTGTACTAAATTTCATCCTGATTCATTAACTTCGAAACGGTGTATGATGATTTGATTGAAAACAGTGGATTTTCAAGTGGACATAAAATAGAGGAACGCTACTGTAATTTGAAGGTCAACGCTCGGAATTTGGAATTAATGATGAAAATGACACGTTATAAAGTTTTTTTTAACAATTGATATTTTTATTTTCATCATTCCGACAATTTTGACAGAGTTACAATCAAATCTTGTCGAATCCTGTAATTTCCCGCATTTTAGAAGTTTTTGGTTTCCACCGAGTTAGTTATCAAAACGTTAGTTATTTCATCATGATCAGACAATGATTCTCAACAGTTTTCCGAAGTTTCGTAACAAAATCGGTTATTTTACCCCTCCAAAGAGCCCTTCAAACTGACTTAAGTTGACGTCGCTGCAATGGTGACTACGGTATCTTGTTGTAAAACGCGATGATATTGAACGATAAATGTGAAAAAAACACTCAAATTTGAAGAAGGATATTTTGAAGACATCATTTTAGTCATTATCGACCAAAAGAAGCAGCATACCGTGAGAAGTCGTACTGTCGAAGTGATGGCGCTGGAATGAACGGAGTTTTGCACTCAAAGTGTCTGTTTTCGCCTTGTTTTTTTTAACGCGTGTCTTTGAAGCGGTTCGAACAGCCCTGTTCCTTTAGATCCAAATTTTTTTTGGATAGGAAACGATCCTTATTAAGTAGATGACAAATGCCCCATGACATTTTTAAAAATTTTTCACAGTTATCATTCAATATCATGACGTTTTACAACAAGTCACCGTAGTCACCTTTGCAGCGACGTTAACTTAGTGGGTTTTTCCGAAACGTAAATAATCGATATTGTTGTGAAAGTTTGGGAAAACTGTTAAGAATCATTGTCTGATTATGATGACATAACTAACGCTTTGATAACTAACGCGGTAGAGACCAAAAACTTCTAAAATGCGGAAAATTAAAGGATTCGACAAGATTTGATCATAACTCTGTCAAAATTGTCGGAATGATGAAAATAAAAATATCAATTGCTGAAAAAATTTTGTAATGTGTCACCGTCATCATTAATTCCAAATTCCGAGCGTTGACCTTCAAATTACAGTAGCGTTCCTCTATTTTATGTCCACTTGAAAATCCACTGTTTTCAATCAAATCATCATACACCGGTTCGAAGTTAATGAATCAGGATGAATTTCGGTACACTCGTGAAAAATAGTGTTGGCTACAATAGACCAGAATTTCAGAAAGAAATCTAGAATGCTGTTCGAGTAGCGGAGCTTAGTGTACCGTTCCTGTATTTTCTGTCCACACTGTAATCAGGTCTTTTCTTTCTGTTAATTTAATAAACTTATTCAAGGTTTTTTTTTGCGAAAATTCGCATAACTGTCCTGATCGGAGCAGCTTTTTCAAAAAGGTGCTTTATACGGTTCCCACGCCCATTATGTCGTGATCTCAGCGGCTATTGCTGGCCATTACGAAGCTAATGTACTTATTCTTAGTGAATAAAGTTATTATTGAAAAGTAAGCGATTTTTGACCGCCCATCCTCGGTCGTCCCGCCCACTTTTGGAATGTTCAAAAGTGATACAATGCGTCCATGAGTGTCAAATTGCGACTTTCTTCTTGTTTTCTCCCACTCTGCAGATTCAACCAGAAACTGGGTAAAGAAGTTTGAAGAGGTGTCCTAATGAAAAACAATTCAATTCGGGTCACTTCGAGTTCCTCATCTTTTTTGCACACTAGCCAGATGAAATGTCAGCCTTTTTCCATTAGTGTAAGTATCTACAAGAAATAACCTTTTCTTTGTAACGTTGACAACTAGTCGCAAAACTGGCACGACTTCCTCAAGGGGCAGTCTCCTCTCGTAAAACTAAAATGATCAATAGCTAAACGGTGCATCCAAACTAGGAAAAAATCGTGCCGCGCAGCAGCGCGCGGTAGGATTTCTTTGAGGAAACTTAATTTCAGTTAGCAGAAACCCCAGCCAATGTCACCTTAAGCACACTAAAAAGCTTCACGTTTAATCAGCCCGTAATTGTAACGACCAAAGTTGACGAGATTCATTCGGACACGCTGTCTCGAACTACTGTAACTACCTAATGTGGCTTAAAAGCCGGAAATTACCCTATTTGACGGAGATACTTTCTTTAAATCGCCCTCATTGTCCCAAACATCTCTAAATGTCCCTATTTTTAAAATTCGTTGGAAACTCTAACTTCAAAGTTTTGGGTAGATCGTGAATGGGCAACAGATGTCCGGTCCAACTTTCGGTCATTCGCGGTCCTATGCCGGTCCACACGAAACGTTGGAGTACCTTCACTCAAACTGTTTCATCATTCCTGTATTCATTTAAAAACGATGACACTAATTGGATTTCAACCCTAACATCCCTAAATTAACCCAAGGCAATCGATCGGATTAGTTCAGACAAGTTCCCAAACATATGTGGACGAAAAAGCGCGTCTTGCAGACCTCATAGCTGGCCGTTTCTTTTACGACAATGACATAAAACAGCATCGTTTTCTTCTTCTTCTTCTTTTCCTTTCCTCTTTTCAATTGACATCTCTTTCGCAAACGAAAACATTTTCCATTTCGCACCGAGTGACGTGGATGTTGTGAGAGCGCGTCTAATAGTACGCCGAAACTTTTTTCGAATGTTTCGAGACTCGTTGCAAGACCGCTTTGCTTGCGAATCGTTTCTCTAGCAGATCCATCTTGTCGAGAGGTCTCGGTTTACTTGAGGGTAGTCATAAATGTTTGATGACAATTGCACGCGGTTCGGTCATCGTCGTATCTTTTCATACCATCTTTCTTCGAAACTTTCGAAATCAGTGAAAGGTTCAAAAATAGATATCCTATTTCGATGAAGAACTTATTGTTGTGGTTTCTATGCAAAACATCCAAGCTCGAAGATACCATCTTGAGCGACAACTTGGCAAAGTGTCCAATATTTCCTTTAATCTCGGGTAGTAGATTTGGAGAAGCTGAATCGTATAGACCTCAAAAATAGTAGAACCAACTCAACTTTGGAATTTTGGAAAACTGCGGCCAACTGTTTGAGCGGGGATCGAAACTTCTACCCTGTATACTGGAAGCACAAACCAATACACTACAGCAACGAACGACCCTGGCGGATAGTTTACGTTGAGAATGACGCGAGTCGTCAGCGATCCTCCAACAACAATTGGATTTGACTAGTACTCGACTAGAGCCCCACAACGCATTCTATTTTTTTAGTCGCATTGAAAGTCTGTCAGTCCCCTTTACACGATGTTTACTCGTGAAGGGAACCGGAACGTCGATCTTTGTAGAGATTTTATCACATCTTCTCTTTCTTCCACCACTCCTCTCTGTTACAATGTTTGTTTCCAAAACAACCGAAACGGGCTGAACGGCGACTATGCCGCGTGTGTAGTTGGGAGGGGGGCTTCTCTCGTTCCTTTTTTCTCTCTCTCTTTCTCTTCTTCTTGTTCTATTGCCCCAATTGTCCGATGCAAATAATGAGTCTGCATGCTTCTGCCGGTTTTGTCCTTCGTATATCGAATGTGTGTGTGCGAGTGTGTGAGTGTTGAGAGAAAGGAAGTGGTGCCCGGGCTCTTTTAATTGGAAGTTCTCCAATTTTTTTTCGAGACATCTAACGAGTTTTCTCATCTATAACGTGTTAATCCCAAGAATTATCACAGAAAGTGACGAAATTATTTCCAGAAATCTGAAACAATGATCGAAAACAAGCATTTGAAGTAAAAGTAACTGTCAAAAACGTAAAAGATTGAAAAACATGTTATTATGTTTTCCGCCTAATTAACAAAGGTTTTTCTACCATACTAAGTATTCTAAACTTTCTGAGAAATTGAGAAAAATATTCAAATTATGAAAAAAAGAATTAATTTCATTGTATCTTGTTACATCTTAAATGGGTATTTTTCCCAAACACTCTCGAGAAAATTCCAACGAGACATGAGCGGTTTTCAGAAAAACAAAATAATCCAATTCTAATGCGCGTATATTTCTGCTACTATATGCTCAAACAGCATTGATTTCGAAAATGAATCCTTCCATGTTGAAATTTAGACGATTTCTCTCCCTTTCAATTGACCTTTATTCTCAATCTTCAATGCGATGAACATATTGACTGTGTTGTTGATGATGAGGCCTTCTATAAAGATAAGATACAGAATGAGTGAGCGCTCCTACTCACGAACTGTGTTCCATTTCATAAAATTTAATCCAACTAGATTACAAGTATCTTTCTTTTTGTCTCATTATTCGATGATTATCTACATGTTAATCCTCAAAGCGGCTATAAATAGCGCTATATCACCTAATGTGGATAACAAAACCTTTATTCCAATTCATTCAGAAAAATGAATGAGGAATAATTCGGACCGTATAATATATTTCTATTTGCAAAACTTGCCTAAAAAATAAAAGTAAAAAAGTGGAGACGCAGAGTGAATCTGGTTTTGGATATCCTGAGCAGAAGAGAGCCGCGTTGCGCCTTCGTGCGAAGCGGCCCTTACTCACAGCGTTTTTACTTCTTTTTCTTCATTTCTCACTGTTTGAACAGTTTTTTATAATTTTTGTTTGATAACTAGTATTGAAGACTCATTTTTCATACATAATAATAGAGAAATTCATCTTTTAATGTTGCATGTAATAGAGAGAACGCTTATCAATGTTTTATGAACGCAGTATTCCTTATCTAATTCTGTCGTCGTCTCTTTCTCCTCCTGTCGAATATTTACTCCCACTGATTGGAACTTGATAAAAACTCTCATAGCGATTATAGTCGTCTGCTTATTTTTTTGAATTAAGTTAAGTTTCATGAAAATAAGTTGAACATCGCGACATCCAATCAAACACTTCTTAATTATTTTCACATGGTGATTATTTTTCAGCTGTTTTGATTTTTGTTGACTGTGGTCTACAAAAATTACACCATGCTATGTTTTGTAGATTGAAAAACAATAGTCTGTAAATAAATGCTTACATTCTGTTAACATTCTCTATTTCTGAAAAATCATAATTCTCCGTTCTGTTGACATGTGTATTCAGTTTCCATCCTAGTTCCTTGAATTGAGGTTTCTCGATTCACTTTTTACGAGAAGCCAGATTTTTCAGTGTGTTGTGAACACTATTTTAGGCGATGTGTTTATCGGCAAACAAACCACGAATATGTTACAGTTCTTTTCTATCTGCTGAAATCATTATCGCATATGATAGTCGTTAGATTGTTGAGCGGATATCGATATTAGTGAGGTCGGCAGAAAGGTCTCATTATCTTTACCCCGATCGGTCAATATCGCAACATCTCGTACGTATTTGTTCCTCTCTTCTACTATATTTCTCAACAGTATGTTTTCCTTTGATCTAGTATACAGTATATGTAGTATCAGTTTCTTTTAAATTTCAGTCATCAAAGTGGAAACTGTGAAATGTCTCGAAACATGCACTCTTTTAATTGCATAATTGAAAACCACTGGAATTCAATGAAACGCTGAACAATCAGAATAAGTGATTTTTATTTACCAAGCACTTCTGAAAACTGACACGCACACTCAAAGATTTGTAACAAATCTTGTGCCGTTTCCAAGATCGTTTTATTTAATTATCTAGGTTGAGTTGTCGAAACGTTGGAGCAATAAAACTCAAACGTGATTTGTGTGCAGAGAACATTTGGTCACAAAAGATCTTGTTTATAAAAACTATGAGATGAGTCAAAACTTCACTACTTTCCACCATTTCATCATAAAATTCTATATCTGTTGTTCGTACTGACTGGTAATTAGCAATTGAAGTGAATACATTTTTACTCATGAATCCATTTCCATACGGCTCAAATCTGAAAATAATGGGAATTGGGATAAATCCTTTGAGCTCTCGTTTACAAACGCAATGTATTAAATAGTGAAGGAAAAGGAGGTTGAAAGTGGTGAAAATTAGTGTCCTATATGTCATTTCGTTTATTGAGCTTTAATGGCTCTTCTCACATTCAGATCTTTATAGCATCATAGAAAACCCCTCCATTTAGTACTAGGGTGTCTTTACTCTCAATAGGTTAGTCTCGCCGTCTCTATTATTATTTTGTTAATGAGCCATTGTGTGCCGAAGAGTAACTGAACTGGCAACGCTGTCGCTTCTGGTGGTGGATCTAATTTCAATGCGAAGGGCACGCTTATGTAGTGTGGCAGAGATGGAGAGAGTGCAAAATTGTGAGCGTGTGCCGGAATGAGTGTGCGTGCGCGCTTGTGTGCGTCTTGAATAACATTCCATTCGTTCGGTTCACTTTTTTGGCATTTAGCTTGCTCTCTGTTCAGCAGCCTTCATATCAGCAATGCCACACTGAACCCTTTCTCGCTTGAGCCCCCTTCCTTTTCCCCGTCTTCGAACAGAAAGAATGGCCCCATTAATGCACGATTCCGTTTCGAAAATTCGTGCAAATCGATAGTTACTTTACTGAGTATGTCTCACTTACACACTGAGATTTCGCAACCTTATGTTCTTATGTTTTCTCGAGTATTACTTTCGTTGCTCCAGTGAAAAGAAGACAGATAACACATTGGGCGGACTCATTGTTTTTTCGCTTGTGTGTACACAAAAACAAGACCACATTGCCGATCGATATATCGTATATTTCACCCTTTTGTTCGTGGTTAATAGCTCAAAAATGAGTGCGTATCGGTAAATAAAGGCTTTAGTACTTGGCAACCTATGAGGATAGTTGCTAGTGCTTTAATCCCCCGATGCTGCTCGCCAATCGATCGATTGTCACATCTTTGTTTCGTCATAATGCGCCTCTCTCTCTCTCATCCACTCTGTTCTCTCTGTCAACTGCGTCTCTTGATCAATCTGTCACTTTTCCGTGTTCTTAGGTTCTCTAGAAAATTCCACTGCTTAGTCACCATGGTGGGTGACAAAACACTATTACTGTTGAGATGGCGCGTTCCTCAGGCAACACAACGTCCACTTTCGCCCTGTGTGAACTGTAATGTGTCAAAAGTTCGACGAGTGTGTACGAATCGATGCGATGCGCAGACAGCGGAATGATGACGAGACAGTGTGGTGACGGTATGCGTAGAGATGGAGGGCACAGGGCGCCAATGCAGAAGCGTCTCTGACTCACTTTGTGTTCGTCCCAATTCATTTCCTACTTGCTCTATACTCCAAGCCTATTCCTACTTCTTTTCTCACCAAACAAACTAAATTAAATTCTATTTTTTTGCAGGACACGACGGGTTTCCTCAAAGCTCAGATAGATGGCAGCTATTAGGAAAAAGGTAAATTTGAGCGATTACCCTTTCAGTCGATCAATATAATCCCATTTCAGTTGGTCATTGTCGGTGACGGAGCCTGTGGTAAAACATGCCTGCTGATCGTCTTCAGCAAGGACCAGTTCCCAGACGTGTACGTCCCAACTGTGTTCGAAAACTACGTTGCTGACATCGAAGTCGATGGAAAGCAGGTGAATATTTGTTTCTAATCAATAATTCAAGAAAAAAAGAAAGTTTTGAAAAGTAATTTATTCTCGCTTTCCAGGTCGAACTCGCACTTTGGGATACCGCAGGACAAGAAGACTATGACCGACTTCGTCCACTGTCTTACCCAGACACTGATGTAATTCTCATGTGCTTCTCTATCGATTCACCGGATTCACTGGAAAACATTCCTGAAAAATGGACGCCTGAGGTTTGTTAAAATCAATAATTTTTGTGTATAAGGCAGTCTTCAGGTACGACATTTCTGTCCCAACGTTCCGATTATTTTGGTCGGAAACAAGAAGGATTTGAGAAATGACCCACAGACGGTTAGAGAGCTCTCCAAGATGAAGCAAGTGAGTAGTTCTCTTTCGAAATATTAAAATGTTGAAATACGGGATTATGATGAAACTCAGGTGGTTACTCATCTAAAGCTTTTTTTCTGATTTTCTTCTTTTCATGAGTCACAGCGTGCTAATAGTCATACCGA
>OZ022253.1:4620887-4622383 GCA_963978915.1 Caenorhabditis parvicauda
TTGGGTGACACCCATCGCGAAGAACTTGTCGTAGAGAGGTTTGGTCGAGTAGCTTGGGATCATCATGCCGTTGGTGATGGTCATTCGAGGTAACTCAGGGGAAGATGGGAATAGTCCCAACGGATGTCCTGGAGATCTCTCTCTCTCTCTTTCTCTCTCTTTTTCTATCTCTCTCTCACTCTCTCTCTTTCTTACTCTCTCTCACTCTCTCTCTCTCTCCTCTCTCCCCTCTCTCTCCCCTCTCTCTCCCCTCTCTCTCCCCTTTCTCTCTCTCTCTACCCCCCCTCTCTCTCTCTCTCTCTCTTTCTTTCTCTCTCTCTCTCTCTCTCTCTCTCTCTCTCTCTCTCCCACTCTTACACTTACCGGAGTAAAGAACAAGTGTCTGATGATCAGTCATAGTCTTCAAGTACCGTAGCACAAGACGAAATTGAATCCAGTTACTGAAAACTTGACCATTTCCACCGTATGTCACGAGTTCCTGTGGGAACTGCGCAACTCTTGGATCCAGATTGTTCAGAATCATGAGAATGATGGCAGCTGCTTGCTGACACTCGGTCTGCAACTCTCCGATTGCAGGTCCCTTCAGATCGTGGTTCGGCATGAATCGAAAGGCATAAATATGCCCGTACTTCTTCAATTCATCGAAGAATTCGACAGCAAGTTGAGCATGATGTTCTGGAGGGCAGTAACGGAGAATGTTCCGGACGGCTTGCTACAAAAATGCTTTTAAGCCTCAGAGACGAATTGAAAGGTTTGCCAGTATATTTCTCACAGACTGTTTATCGCGCCACGGTGCGAAAAATCGAGTGGGGGTGAAGCTTCAAAAAAGGCGCGAATCAGTCGACCTCAATCAATAGATTCAATTTTTCGTTCCGGATGACCGCTTTGCAGCCGTCTATTGGTATTTTTACCATTTATTCCACGTATTCTGCTCATTTGAGTCCTTTTCAAACAAGAAAATTGTTTTAAAAGTTATTGTAAGATATTTCGAGGAGACTAACCAATATTGAAATCGAAAATGTAGTTACGGACTCGATTTGAAAATTTTACAACCATTCGATTTTCGACCGACTATCCTTGGTTGTCCCACCCCCGTTACGCCCACTTTTGGAATGGCCGAAAGTGTTACACCGTATATCGTTATAAGAGGTGTCTCATGTTCTCGAGAATGCTAAAAATTAGAAATTCGAATGTTTTCGAGTCAACAATGAAATCCTTATCTATGCGGTTTAGGTCGAGAGAATGAGCGGATATCCTGGGGTTATTCGACTTTTTTGCACTCCCGATTAGAAAAATTCTTTTAAATTATTTTACTCGCGGGTCAGGTGGCTACAGTAACCAGACACTACAGTAACCCATCGAACAACAGGTATCATATTTTCCGCATACGGGAATTTAGATTTCCAAGAGAAAAATGTGTTTCTTTTGACCTTCATCATTCTAACTCTGACCATAATTGGTTATAACTTTGTAGATTATCATAAAGTACAGATTGT
>OZ022253.1:4622583-4635083 GCA_963978915.1 Caenorhabditis parvicauda
ACATGCGTCGGAAACACACTTCACGAGCTCATTGTTTTTCAGTTACGCGTTATGTTAAAGAATTATTTTCAATTCAAACAAAAGAAAAATTCTGAATATGAATGATTTGCGTCTATATCGAACAGAAATTGTTAAAATTGTGATAATCGAACGCGGTTTTTGAAAAAACATTGTCATTGTGATGCAGACGGTCAGTGTAATTTGAAACCTCGTTTTTTTATTTTAATTCCGCCCGTTTTTGTTACTTCTTTTTCTGTTTTCATGTGTTCTTTAACTATTTTTGTTCGATGTCATAGATGAACATCATTATAACCCATATTCACACCAACTCAATAGTGATTAGTGATTCAGAACTCTGATTCGATTATCACTTTCTACCATAGCTCATTATTACTTTTAGTGCGAGCAACTCTCATATGTATCATTGCCACTGATGTTTCCCACTTACATTCTAAATTCGTACCAACCTCTTCTTTGACACTAGCATTATGTACATTTCTTTTTCGTGTCTTTTTTGTAAAATTGACCATGCACGAGCATAGGGCGACTGGATTGAATTGTGAACTAATCGCGCAAATTTTCTCCTTTAGGCTTGCTGTGATAGATGGTGATCAGCATTGTTCTTTTTTATTTTCTCAAAATCTTTTGCTTTTATGCGATAGAATAACAAGCCGACATGACACGAAACAATTATCAGCTCTCATGAGAATAGTGGAGTAATAAACTAGATGCCTGTAAGTTAACAATAGACGTTTACCATGATGTCTATGTAGTCTTACTTTACGTTCGAAGTCTAATAAAAAATTTATTGGAAGTCACAAAAGTTCGATACAAAGCATGTAGCAATCAGGAGAATTGACGAGTTTATATTACAAAAAGTAGGCATGTTCAAAAAGAATTTCCAGAAATAGAATATTCTTACTTATCTACCAAAAAGAATTACCTTAACTCTAAATATATACCACTCAAGCTCAGGGTTACATAAGAAATACAATCACTGAACGGGAGGCGGAACTGAGAATGAAATGAGGTCAGAATCCCATGCTATTTTCATAGATTTGTACTACGCTTTATTGGTCACTTTTACCTTGAAATTATCTGTTTCGAAATTTAACGACAGCGGTAATACAAATCTATGAATAGAGACGAGAGGGCGGCGAAAATGCAGAACAGTATGATACACATGAAATTGTACACACGAGTCCAAATAATTGGAACATCTTGGACCTGATTTGTTTAGGTTAAAAACATCCTTTCTCACTCATTCTCTCTCTCTCTCTCTCTCTCTCTCTCTCTCTCTCTCTCTCTCTCCCTCTCTCTCTCTCTCTCTCTCTCTCTCTCTCTCTCTCTCTGTCTATCTCTCTCTCTCTCTCTCTCTCTCTCTCTCTCTCTCTCTCTCTCTTTCTCTGTCTGTTTCACTCCCTTTTTCTGTCACTCACAATTTCGTCATCGTCGTAGTAATCAATCTCCATCTTCGTTTGATTCCCAGAACACAAACCAGTGGTGATATGGGCAGTTTTCCAAAAGCCAAGAAGGCAGAATTCATTCTCTGCGCAATCATCTAAAACGTTGCGATGGTCATTTTCAGAATTAGAAAAAAAAAACTAACCTTTTTGTGAACAGAATGTCAGCTTCTTCCCACTGAACTTCAACCTTGACAATGAGCGTACTGAAAATCAGACCATGTTGGTAAAGCGGTTTTTTTCATACCATTATGCACCCGATCGAAATATTCTAAACACGAACTGAATGCCCTATTTCAATCGCTAAGCAACGTGGCATAACGTCTTGCAACTTGAATAATGAAACGTGTTCTCACGTAACCTTATTCTCTCGACGCATCATCTTGAGAATTCTACTGTTCTAAACTAATCAAGCACATCTATCTGCCCGAGGGGTTGCTTACGCATGACTCAGGCATCTGCCTCCATTAACGGAGCACAATCTAATGTAAGAGAAGATTATAATATATTCAGATATCTAGTCCGTCAGTTTAAATTAATGAGACTTCTCATACTCACATGCATAACAGAACTTGATGGAAGGGTCCGTCCCATTCTTGAACAGCGGGTTTACAGGAGAGCCGCAATACTCAGTGTTGTTGGTGCACCCCCTATTCTCGTTGCACACTTTGTACGCACCCTCTATTTCCACAGGTCGTGTAAAAGTCTTTGTGTGCGTCAGAATAGAATAAGGTATAGCTGAAAGAGTTAAAGGATATATCGTTATACATAATCCACTAACGGCAACACGTCTCCTCCATTGTCTTGGTGTACATTTTAACGGCATCTGATCGTTGATAGCCCGTAGCACAACCCCCATCGGCCTGCAGATAAAAGTCTCTCTCTCTCTCTCTCTCTCTCTCTCTCTCTCTCTCTCTCACTCACTTCTTTCTTTGCTATCGATGTGATCATTTTCGTTTTCAAGCAAGTGTAGACTCCTAAATTTATTAAATTCAGTTAAATTTCCGCTTTAAATCACCTTCTCCACAAACTCCAGTGTCTGTATTAAGTTCCGTTTTGTATCCCTGGTGACAACTTTCTGTTGTCTTGCAGTTAGCTGAATTTGCAACTTTGCAAAATAAGAGAGAAGTAATGGTTTACCGTCATTAGCACAGTACACAATCTCTTTGAGAGGTTGTGATGTTCCAGGAAGAGTGGGGACTGAAATATTGATTCAGAATGTTTGTAGAAAAATGACCTACAGGGATAGCATAAGGTGTTTTGTTTCAACGTTAGCCCTCCTGAAATTCGCCTTTATGAATTTTTTTATCGTGAGGTATCTTCAATTAGTAAGAAACTAGCATTCGTTAGGGGCGCTTCGAGCCCCACGTATTACGCTTCTTCACGCCAGTTTTGTTACTTGAAACAAAAATGAAACGAAAATTAAACAAACGTCCTTCAATAAAAACGTGAAATTCCAGACAACTTGGAACTTCATTTTGTTGGAAATTAAAATTCTAGGCAATAAAAGCAACTTATGTGAAGGTCACGTTTGAATTTTAAAACTAGGAAACTTCGTGCCGCGCAGCAAGTTCGGTTGGACTGAGTTAAAAACTTTATGAGCATCTCCACGCCAACAGAACCTATCCGATAGCGTTTAGAACGTTCTGGTCCGACTTATATGAGCTGAAGGCAGGCCGCGGAACGTCAGTATGACCAAAGCGCCTTTTTTCATGGTAGGGGAAGAGAAACATTGAGATCGTCTTCTGTGTTCCCAAAGATTTTGAATTATGGTAAACTCACCATCTGAGTTCTTTAAGGGTGTTAGACAAGTTTCACCATTCCCACACGCATAGAGTTTTGAACATTTTCTGTACTTCCCATTATCATTTTTTGTTGGGCTTTCCCTCACATCCAGAGGTGCTCTAGAAGTGAGAAGGGCGTAAGGAATATCTGAATGCGTGTATTGTTCTAGTTACAAGTAGAATTGGCACGAAAGGAACATGTTTTACATATAGTTTGGTGTGACTTTATCATGCTCCTTTTGTGCCATTTATGTAGATGGTACACTTGACTTACAACAACATAGAGAGAATGGAATCTTCCCTGACTTGCCGATTTCATATCCATATTCGCAGGTGTCATTGACAGGGATCTTAACATGGTTTCTTTATTCTGTTTTTGTAAACACCCACATTCAAGCGGAAATATGTTTCTGACAGAGATTGATCGATCACTTTCTTGTTCGTGTGTTCTCCGGAATCACAAGTGACACGCCCTGCATATTGTTGTGTTGGTATTTTTATGTTCAAAGCCTTACCACAACAACCACGATCGTAGACTTTCGGTCCTAACTGCACGCATTGCTGCTTTGAATTGCAATCGGATACCGTTTTGCACGGTTTGCTTGACTCCGAACCATCAAGACATGAGAGTTCTGTATACCGTTGGTTTAATAAATTAACGCGGACTCAGGTTCATGGGGCAACTTTAAAGACCTAGGTTCTTTCGGGTTTCAGAAAACTCAAAAACCTATGATTGTAGTCAGAATGTACAATTTTGTAGCCTCTTGGCGTCATTTACTGCTGGGAACGCGCCGAGGAAAGACAATGTGCCCATATTGCGGACTTGATTAAATTTTAAGTGAGGTGGTATGAATTTACTTGTTGGGGTGGTTTTCGTTGTTGTGGAGCGAAGAGGGGTGGTTATCGTTGTTGTAGACTGGACAGCGGTGGTTGTCGTTGTTGAGTAGCTGGTGGATGCGGAACTGGTCTTACTTGAAGTCGATGTAACAGTTTCTCCTTCGCATAGCTGAAGAAGTGACTGTACATTGAGAAAAATCTCTTGAATTCATTCTTGAAACCAAACTCACCATGCACGAAAGCAAGAAAATATATCCAAGACGCTTGAGATGTAACTTCATTATGTGCACTGATATGCGAAATGACCTGTCTCACGTCTCGAATGATTATATTTCTCCACGTCACGTTTAATTTTAAATTTATTTTTTTTCAGCCATTAGTGGCCACATGATTGACCGGATCCTCTTGATTATGGTTAAGTCCTCGCTAGGCTCGTCCACAATTTTTTCTTTCATTTCATTTTGCATCAATGAATTCTATCAAAATTCCCGAAATTCTTACAGTCTTTATTTGTTTTATATGGAAATTCGGAATTAACACTCAGTTTCATCATTTTCCTATGTCCCACCTCGTACTAGCTTGTGATCAAACAAGCGTGACATCACTCAGGTTATAATCGATCGTGGATGTTCGATGATTGAACGGGAGTGAGTCAAAAGGAAAACAAAAAATTAAGCCATGAAAATATTTATTCACGAGTTCACAAGAGTGGAGAGAATGATAGCTAGTAACAGAAATAGCCAAGTAGATGGACAAACTTCTTTTATTCTAACGCCTTTCGCTACAGCCAGTTCTGGTGGTGGTTGTGAAGTCGATGTCAAGGGTTTCAACTGAAAAACAGTCTATTTCATTGTGATCGTGATAGTATTTCTGCATAGACCTTCTCTAAACGTTCAAGCCGGATATATTTTGATCGGAAGAAAAAGGAAATTTTTTTGGAAAATTAATTTCACGCCATTAGAGCGCATTTTTGTAATCGTGCGAAAAAGTCTTGCCCGCATGATTCTTTCGATCTCTTCATATCAATAATCTCGCTTGTAACAAAAAATGCACATGATAAATAAATGACCGGGACCTTCATGACGTTTCCTGCTGAGCAAAGGTAGCTAGGTCTCAATTCTGAATCCGAATAACACACAAGTTTGATTCCTATTCAGTTCATGAAACCACGTATTTGTCAATTTCTGATTTTTAGAACGAAAAGCTCACCAATAAAAAGGGGTTGGTGAAACAGACAAGATTTGGTTCACCCAAATGACCAACTTGGGCACATACTTCATCTTCAGGGCAGTTCATGCTGTTGATAGTGTATTGATTAGTTTTCCTCCTCTCAGAACTCACTTCTCACAAGGACCAGAAATTACCAAATCCCCGTAGTAGTTGCTTGTATCCCCCAGCAGTGCCATATTTCCGTTCTCATCTTTGAAATATGTTTGGTCGACGCGAACTGTCTTCACAGCATCTTCAAACTTGAGCAGTGTTCGCGATGGTTGAGTCAGCGATGCTGAAAACAGCCAATATGCAACTTTTGTACATTTTGTATGATAGTTAGCGGCATGTAACTAATTTTCAATATGTGAGACAAGCAGAAAGTCCTCGCTACGCCCAGGACTACTCAGGGGGGGTGTACGTTCAGGAGAAGCTCAGGATCTTTATTTCCTTTTTTCATTACAAAATCACATATTAAGACTTTAATTCAAAAAAGAAGTGGTTTTTAGAGGCGAGGTCTTTGCTATTTCTCTCTCACTAACTCTCCGTTTCTCTCTCACACAGTCTCTCTTCTCTTCTCGCTGTTCGCTTTCACATTTTCTGTATAATCCAAATGCGTCGAATACAAATGCAAGTATGGCTAAAACCAATGCAATAAGACGCAAGGGACCTAGTGGTTAAGCTAAAAGGTCTCTCGAAAAACGTGCCACAGTGAGTAAATAGAGCGTTCGAGTCAATTGCATTGGAAACTTGACTTGGATTTTGATTTATAGGCCTGCTTGACCAGTGACGATGGTGTTATAACAATTCATATTTCACTTCTAGAGCAATCGACTGCCAATGATTGGGTAATATTCTCATGTCTATTTGTTCGCGCTCAACGGGTGTTCGAATCCCGTCCCAGCCATTTTGCATTTCCCCTTCCTCTCCCCCTCCGTACCAAAAAGGTTTTATTTAAATTAAAGTTTTGAATTCAAAATTACCAAAAACGTTCTTGAAAACCTAGTAGTTCAAACTCACCACTTGGACAACACCCGCCATTGTAACAGATTCCATGTTCAGGGTCATCACACATCGGGTTGCTTGGCGCACATTTCATGCGTTGATCTTCTCTCAAAAACCCGAAACCAGGACATTTCGGTGGTATCAGATCACAACAATGCTTGTGGTTGAGATTGAGACGAGACTTGACGCATTTCTGCCTATAAAACAAAAATGTTGCAGGTCTCGATAGTAAGATAGATGCTTGTGAACGTTTATCAAACTCACCATGGTTGCGGACATGAGTCATCATCTTCGCATTTACCAACCGATGGCTTGCCGCCTGGACAGGTGAATTTGAGACAGATACCGTTTCTAATATTGTTGTTGAAAGTAAATGGTAAATGGTTATGATCCACACACTGATGGCCGGCTAACGATCGGCAGTCATCTAAATGTGTCTAGTTTCTTCACAAAAACGGAATAATAATTGTTTTTATATTATCTTGAAAATCGAAATATTTGCTCACTAAGAGTTGCGTGGTGTTCTACTGACAGAACTGACGTTATCTAGCAGAAAAAAAATTCAAAAGTTTCATCTTGCGTGATAACTTATTATCTGAAATCTGTTTTTTACAACTATTTTTCATGTTCACAGAAACAAGTTGGCCGACAGATATGTAGATGTTATTTCTCTTGTTGAATAGGTTCCAACGATTAACGAGTTCGTTTGAAAGAAGTTTTTGTAATCGTCCATCATTCGATGCAGAAAAGCAAAACTGCGAAATCTCTCAAAAGAAGTGTTTTTTTGAGGAAAGGTCTTTGCTCTCTCTCTCTCTCTCTCTCTCTCTCTCTCTCTCTCTCTCTCTCTCTCTCTCTCTCTCTCTCTCTCTCTCTTTCTTTCTTTCTCCATCTACAATCCGAGTGCGACGATAACTAATGCTATTGTTGCTAGAACCAATGCACTACCACGCGTAGAACCCTGCTAGGCATAAGTACTCGCGCAAACGTAACTCACAAAATTCGTGAGGATGAACGGATAAAACTCACCATCAGTGTCGCAACCCACAAGGTCGTCAACCGTCGTAACTTCGTCAATTAAATATTTCCCTCAAATAAATTTTGTAGTTGTGATACTACTACATACATTCATCTCAGTTTATTGAGCGCAGAATATAGGAAACAGGAAAATTCCCCTTCTGTTTTTTTGTAATATCTCAGCCTGTTTCGTTGTCCGATCTCCGTCAAGTTTCCATTAAAGCCGCTCTAAGACCTTCAACAACATATTTTCTCAGACATTCTCAGGAAATTGTGATCGCTTTTACTCGCTTCCATATATGGAGAAAATCTGTTTAATTACCTGAAAAACAATATTTGCCGGGGTAAGGCTTATTATTAGCATCGACACCCGTGTCACACATCTGGCCCTCGGGACAATCAGTCTGTTTTGAGCATTGTGTGAATGTCAAACTAATCGGGTCCACTTCTGGTTGCAGATACTCCGATGCGCTCACAAGCATTGATATTGGGGCATCTGAAAATACCTTGATTGTTTGAAAAAGGCTTGTTCTTACCACAACAAACTTCAGTTGCGTTGAAATTTTTCATAGCTCCCGGCCACACAACAATTGTATCATTTGTCTCATATTTATATCCACATATTTCATCAACTAACTTAAAAGCAATATAACTCGTGTATTCTCTCAAAAAAAGTTACCCGGAGTTGGCCTACATCAGCTATGAATATGGAAGCTTGAAATCCTGACTTTTTGCAAATAGGGGGCACTGAAATGTAATTTTAGTTTTGGAAATAGTGAAAAAATTCTGCAGACAGTGAGAAAATGTCAAAAACATTATTGCGAAATGTTGAAAAAAACAGAAGAAACTGGACCAGAAAAATTTCTGTAGAAGACGGACTACACATATCTAGCAAAAAGTCTAACCGATTTCAAACTCGCGGCAGTCGCATTTTTGTAAAATGAGTACGGTAGGGTCGGGACTCTCACAACGAACAGTTAGATCTTTGTGGATTTAAATTATTATTCTTACTTTCAGTCCATTGAAATTGAAGGCGCATTACTTAATCGTTCATGTATTTCAAAGCGAATTTGCTACGGTAACTAAGTAACCGATTTACGGAGGTCAGACTTTTTTACAGGTAGAGGAAGATATGTGGACTACTCTATAGAAAAAATATCAGAAGCGTAAAACGATCTGTTGAAAATTATCGTGAGTCACAGCATCAAGCTTGTAAAACTTTTTTTATCTCGAGAAAAACATAAGAGACGTTTCACGTGAGAAACGACCGAAGAATGCGCTACGCTCTCCCTCGACTAATTTAGCTTAAATTTTGTGTACAAGTAGATTTCAGTGCGCTGAATCCAAATATGTTGCTTTTGTTTCATTCGGTCCTGCCAGAGTTTTGCAGTACTCGCACAAACTTGGCACTTTTCAAACTTTAGACGTTCATAACTTTCTTCATGCTCATTTTCGAAAAGAAATAAATTGAGAAAAGATGGACACGAACATGAAGAATCAATCAATAAAAAAAATACCATAAATTATTGATTGATTTTGTCTCTGCAGTTTTTCGTTCATAAGTTTGCTCATGTATCCGCGCGGCTTTATTTTATTCTTCTGTTTGAAAGAGAAAAGAAATACGCTTCGATTGAGCACAAATAAGTACTGCAAAACTCTGGCAGGACCAAATGAAACTAAAGCTACATAATTCAGTGCACTAAAATCTACTTGTGCACAGAATTTCAGCTAAATCGGTACAGGGAGAGCCTAGTGCACTTTTTGGCTGTTTTCGGTCGTTTCTCTCGTGAAACGTCTTATAAAATGATTGAACTCACGACAACATGCATCTCCGACACCCTGGGGTAACATCTGGTGGCATTCCAGTGTTATACCATCTATTTTTAAATGGCTACAAAGCTTTTGCTCATCACACCCAACTGTTGGAATGTCTCCGCTTGGACAGTCTGCAAAACGCATTTAAAACATCGAAACCCATTCGCATTGAATATCTCCCGTAATGTTTCAGTGAAACATTTCATTTTGGAAAATTAAATCGTGAGACGTCATGAAAACTAGAGTGCGTGAGGTTCTAACATTGTCTAGAAAAAGGTGCGCCTCGTGGTTTTTTTTGTATTCGGTGTATTTTTTTTTTGAAATGCCGCAAAAACTATGCCAGGATATATGGTGCGATGCCATGATCTGACTGTTGTGAAATATCAAAAAAACAACTCACAATCCCTCAAGGAAACAATTCTGGAAGCCAAACAACCTAAGACAATGAATAATTGGCGCAGCAACATCCAATCTGAATCAAAAATTTTTCACCGAAAAAAGAAAGACGAACACGGAAACAAAGGTTTAATCAGAGTGAACCTTTTTGTAAATAAAATAGTATTTCCTAAATGAAGCGACTGAACGTTTCAGACGTCCACGTAAACTTACGATTATATTCACTTATTCTGTTCAAATCTACCAGTTCATCGAACTTTCAACTTAAACTATGTTTTAATTCATGAAAACTTCTATCTATGATGAAGAAGATCTGTTATTTTCACGGCACGTGTCTTGAAAAAAGATCTCGCTATTCTGGAACAATCCCACTGTTCTACAAAATGATAAAACCGATCAATGTAATACTCCCTCTTCTCTTCTGTTGTTAAAACTGAATTTGGATAGTTCCTCTGTTCGATGTGGCTTCTGACAGGATTTGCAGTGAACTCGACTTCTAGGAGAGTTCATAGCTTTGTGGCCTTTCTGACAACAGTTGAAGCATCTTGCCTCTTTTCTCAGTTTTCTCACTCTCTGGTTTATTCACAGAGAGAAAAAGAGAGAGAGAAAGAGAGAGAGAGAGAAAGAGAGAGAGAGAAAGAGAGAGAGAGAGAGAGAGAGAGAGAGAGAGAGAGAGAGAGAGAGAGAGAGAGAGGGAAAGAGTTTTCTCGCCAAATCTGAAAATTTCAAAATAATATCTAATCTCACCTCACATGTCAGTGATGTTGATGTTTACAGTGATCATAAACGCTGTCGAGGAGGACCTCACCCTGATCGGACTGGTCATCCTAGAAAACAAGCTGAAACCGGTGACATCGGAAGTGATCGACAGGCTGAACAAAGCAAGGATACGCTCGGTCATGGTAACTGGAGACAACCTTCTGACGGCTCTGAGCGTCGCGAGGGAATGTACAATCATCAAGCCGAACAAGAAAACGTTCTTGATCGAACACAGGCCGGGTCAGTTTGACTTGAACGGAAAGACGTTGATCACGATCACTGAGCTGAGATTATTCACCACAATTAGCTCGCTCAGGAGCAAGACCGTGCTCATTAGAATCAGCATTTTTGGTGTACTATCAAAAAATGAATTTAATCAATTTTCTGTCTCGGCATAGTTTCAAGTCCATTGAACAAGCCGAGCATAAGAGAGCTCAATGGAAAGTGACTCTTGAACATCACGAGTAAGCTGAAAGGTTTTGAAGAATTTTTCATTTCTGAAGGATCATATTATTAATTGACAAATCCTCCGCCCACTTTGCCCCGCCCCTTTTTCGTGAGGCAAATTTTTGGGTGAAGCTTTTTGGTTTTGATTTTGGGGGGGGGGAATGGGAGGGATTGTGCAAAAGTGCCCAGAGAAGAGATACGAACCCGCGACGAGCACGTGAAAGTTGTCTGCTTTAACCACTCGGTCACAGCTGCACAAATTTTGTGGCGACCGTTCGCGTGACCACTGATGGCTACGGGGATCAACGCGCCGTAGTGCATTGGTTCTAACAACACTGGCATTAGTTATGGCCGCAATCAGATTGGTAAAGGAGAGAGAAATAGCAAAACCGTTGCCTCTTAGTTCTAGCCGCACTTGCATTAGTTTTTGCCGTACTTGAATTGTACAGGGAGTGTGAAAGCGAACAGCAAGTCAAAAACCACTTATTTTTTTCAATAAAAAGGTCTGAATATGTGATTTTGTAATGAAAAAAGGGGCTCTGAGCGTAGCGAGGACTACCTGCTTGTTGAGAAAATTGATGAAAAAACTGTGAAGTTCTTGTTGAAAATCGGGTTCCACGTAACGTGGTTGACGTGTTTTGTGATGACGTCTTTTTTATTTCTCTCAAGTTTTAGTTGTAAAACTTGTTGAGGTGAGTGTTAACGAAAGAATAGAGAGATTGTTAGGGGTAGAAAAAAAGAGAGAGAGCGAGAGAGAGAGAGAGAGAGAGAGAGAGAGAGAGAGAGAGAGAGGAAAAGGAAGAGAGAGAGAGAGAGAGAGAGAGAGAGAGAGAGAGAGAGAGAGAGAGAGAGAGAGAGAGAGAGAGAGAGAGAGAGAGTCATTTCAGATGCAGTTGTTCGGTTCTATTTCGTTTTTCATTTTCCACAACTTCCTTTTTGTTTCTTCATTTGATTTTTCCAAAATCAACTTCTACAAGTATAAATATTCCAGTGAGTTTTCTTCTCTCATTATTCTAAACTGCTATTCCAGCACCGTATTCCGCGTTGATTGGTGTTGCTCCAGTGATGGAAAAAGGGGCCTACAAGACATGCTCTCAATTAAAAAATTGTGAGAAAGACGTCGAGTTTTGTGGAAAGGCTGTGAGCGGCTACTATAAGGAAGGTATTTCGGACTACGAAAAGGAGAACTTCTGCTATCCACGTTAGTTGATCACAGCAGTTATTCACATAAAAAAAACATTGTCTTCAGATGATAAGTTTTTCCGTATCCGACCACAAGGTACACCTTGTACAAAGCCGAATGAAGGTGGGTTGATTGAAGGAAGAGAGAGAGAGAGAGAGAGAGAGAGAGAGAGAGAGAGAGAGAGAAACTTTCTAGGATGCTCAGCAACGCAGATCTGTACCGATGAAAGCGGGAGCCACATGGGGTTCGCCTACAAAGACAGGTCCATGCAATGTGTGGATGTGGTGTGCACTGAAGGAAACACGTACCCGAAAGCTGGAACGACCTGTGCTAACAACCAGGATTCAAAGGAGCAAGCGGACAAGGCCGGACTCTCGGTGAATTGGTTCGAGTGCGTCAAGATTCAAAAATTTGATGAGGGCGGCGCGCTTTTCTTTTTTTTAAAATCATCTCTATAAACACCGCGTATTGTTCTCAAGGTTAATATTACCTTCATACTCCGAACATTTTTCCGTTACGATTCGTGATTGGGATGAAAAAATGGTAGGAAAATGAAAAATTTCAATTTACAGTAACTGGAATTTGATC
>OZ022253.1:4640083-4648695 GCA_963978915.1 Caenorhabditis parvicauda
GACAGTCCACAGATACCGAAATTTGTTGCGGTAAGCGGTAAACGTGAAATACCACACGACAGAACTTCAGAAGTACCGTATTCCCACATCGCCTTCTCCCTCGGAATCAAGCAGAAACCCGTAGAGGAGAGTGGAGTCTACAAACAGTGCACTACGACTGGTGCAGAATGTCAGTCTGACATCGAGTATTGTGGGCACCCTCGGAACTCTCTATTCCATGATGAAATCGATTCGGGAGTCTCCTTCTGTTACCCTGGTCAGCATTTTTTCTCGGTTGTTGAAAAGTGTGAGCTAAGTTTCAAATTTTATTTTTCCTACCTTTTTTCACCCCAGAGTGAGAAAATGTAACGGAAAAATTGTTTTAAAAGGTGAAATTAACCTTGCTCGGTGATGGAAACGCGACGGATATGTTTTTCATACGCCGTTTATGTGCATTTTAGCAGGTTATGTGCATGTTATCTTTTATGTGCGTGTTATACTCTGTTTATATGAGATTTATAGTCCTAGCGTTTATATGTCGTTTATAGCCAAGAAAAAATACATTAGCAAAAATAAAACAATTGAAAGTGTGCTCCGCGGAGGGTCTTGCAAAGAGGTTGCAGCCCAATCATTCCTGATCCGCAGTATTTTCAGTCCCAACTCTGCCCTCCACCTGGGGTCTCACAATCACATCGATGAAAGTGTGCAAGAATGATGGCGACTGCACGAAAGGACAAGTCTGTGTTTCCGGCTCAAAGAGCAAATCCATCGGTTTTTGTGCTGAATTCAAATGCCGCAAAGGTACTGCGTCTCTACCCAAAAGTGGATCAGGATGTAAGAAGAACTCTGATTGCATTGGTAACGTCTACCAGCAACAACGAATGGCACTCACTGGCAAAGCATCAGAATACTTCTCGTTAGTTTGACACAGTGTATAAAATGGGCGGAGCTTCAGAAAAGGCGCAAGTTAGTTGATCGGTCAAAAGTATGTACTTTCTCAAATCCAAAAGTTACTGTTAAGTTACACTTTTCGAGGAGACTTTTTCCGTAGTGATGTAGTTAATCTCTCACTTTGATAATTTGAAAATAAGCGATTTTCGAACGTCGCCGACACGCACACTTTTGGAATGGCGAAAATTGATCAATTGTACAGCATCAATGAATGTACATGATGTTTCAGGTCAAGTTGTATTGTAAAAGTTGACCGAGTAACTGTTGGATTGTGTTGTACAGGTGAGGAAAATTTCTGTCCTATTTTTGAATTCTAAATTCTAACAATGTGAAACTTACTTTTTTCTCTGGATACTTCACACAACTTTTCCTCATTTTTTCAGTATTCCGTTTCATGAAACAAAAAGTTTTGAGGAAAAATGAAAGAAAATTGAGAGAGACCTGTGAGAAGTAGTGATCGAAAAATATGTATTGATTAAAAAAACTTTAATTTTCATTGGTTGATACAAGTTTCTTGAACATTTTTGATCATTGGTTTCAACAAATAAATGATTCAAAAACAGCCCAAAACTTTCTCGACGTTCAGAGGAGCTCACCGAGGACACTTGCGAATATGGCGGGGTTCCACTTCTCAGCAGTGACGGGACGAAGATCCTGTGCGGAAGAAACTTAAACATCTGTGTACAACAAGCCCAAGACAAAAGGGAGAACCTGCGATGTGGACCGAAAGGGTTATGCTGCAAGTCACCAAACTATTCTCAGTGTCCAGTCACAGCGGTTCCGACAGCCCAAGAGAAGACGTGCAACAAAAGTGAAGAATGTGGCAAGAATGGACACTGCTCAGGTGGTATCTGTTGTCCTGGTTGTGAGTTGATATTTCATCGTGAAGGACAAGCAGGGATTCCCCCGCTACGCTCGGGCCGCTGAAGGTTTTCTCTCTCTCTCTCTCTCTCCCTCTCCGTCTCTCTCTTCGTCTATCTCTCTCTCTCTCTCCCTCTCTTTCTCTCTCTCTCTCTCTCTCTCTCTCTCTCTCTCTCTCTCTCTCTCCGTCTCTCTCTTCGTCTATCTCTCTCTCTCTCTCTCTCTCTCTCTCTCTCTCTCTCTCTCTCTCTCTCTCTCTCTCTCTCTCTCTCTCTCTCTCTCTCTCTCTCTCTCTCTCTCTCTCTCTCTCTTTCTCTCTCTTTCTCTTTCTCACTGTAGTAGATGTGCACATTAGAAATGAGAATACCTCGTGGGCGGTTCCCTTACTCTAATATCAATTTAACATTATAATAGAACAAGGGGACCGCCCCCTTTTTCGTGAGGCAAATTTTTGGGTGGTCCTTTTTTGTTTTAATGGGGGGAGGGTTGGAGGGAGGGATTGTGCAAAAGTGGCCGGGGCAGGATTCGAACGCGCGTTGGGAGATTAACGAGCGGACGCGTTAACCACTCGGTCACCGCTGCACGTTTTTCGTTTGTGCTTCACGCGTGACCACTGGGGGGCCTCGCAGGTTGTTGCATTAGTTCTAGCCAAACTTGCATTAGTGTTCGCCGTGTTTGAAGAGAGAGAGAGAGTGAGTGAGAGAGATAGAGAGGGAGAGAGAGAGAAAGAGTGAGAGAGAGAGAGAGGCAGAGGGTGAGAGAGAGAGAAAGATAGAGAGAGAGAAAGATAGAGAGGGAGAAAACATTGAGAGAGAGAGAAATGGCAAAGACTTTGTCTCTAAAAACCACTTCTTTTTCCGTTTAAAACGTCGGAAATTGTGATTTTGTGAGGAAGAAATAGAAAAAAGGGCTCTGAGCGTAGCGAGGATTCCCTGCTTGTTTAACATTAAACCATGAAAAACTACGATCCACAGATTCACTTGATGGCCAATACTGTGTCAACGGGAAGTACGATGAAGGGAAACTGCAACATATAACTGTCGCCTACTATTACGACACTGATGGTCACATGTGTCTCCTTGGGGAAGGAAGCGAATTGGGCGAGCCGATGGGACAAGGCTGTTCTTCAACGTAAATAATAGATTAAAACTATCAACCATCATCTTTTTGTTTAGATCACCTTGTCCGGATAATCAAGTCTGTGCTCATATCGGAGGGTCCCTCAAGTGCTACCTCGACCCAACTGTAAGCTTTTTCTCATATTTTTCATTCTACAGACTAGTTTCAGATCAGTAACTCCATTCGAAATCTTATTGCATGGGTTATATTATTCTCTTCTGGATTCATTGTTTTTGGAAGCTTGGCTATCACCTTTTTTGTTCTTAGCCACCGTCAGAATCACACAAAGTAGATAGAAAATATTAAAGTGTTTAGACTGATATTCTTTGTTCCGAAAGTGAATTTATCGAGATACACTGAGAGTTCTAAGACACGTGAGACACTGAGAGAGAGTGAGAAAAAACTAGGCTTTTTAATGGCTATTTCTGGTGATGAGAAAATATTATTCAATGAGAAATTTATTCAACGATGATTCAGCAGTTAAAATGAATTTTCTGCGAAGAAAAAAAGGAACGAAAATACATTATGTTGTCTTGAACATATGGATAAACTGTAATCTACGATTATTCAAAAATCTCGAGAATGGCGGATATGAGAAGAAAAGACCAAGTGATGGGAAGGATCTCTACCATTTCTTTGCCTCCTGTTACAGTCGGTTGTGACGTCGGTGGGTTTAGCTTCAAAAAAGACCTAATTTCAAGTATGCCGGTAAATACTCACTAATAAAAAAGGGTTGGTGAAACAGACAAGATTTGGTTCACCCAAATGACCAACTTGGGCACATACTTCATCTTCAGGGCAGTTCATGCTGTTGATAGTGTATTGATTAGTTTTCCTCCTTTCAGAACTTACTTCTCACAAGGACCAGAAATTACCAAATCCCCATAGTAGTTGCTTGTATCCCCCAGCAGTGCCATATTTCCGTTCTCATCTTTGAAATATGCTTGGTCGACACGAACTGTCTTCACAGCATCTTCAAACTTGAGCAGTGTTCGCGATGGTTGAGTCAGCGATGCTGAAAACACAAGAAAAGGGCAACTTGTACTTTTTGTATGATAGCTAGGGGCATGTAACTAATTTTCAATATGTGAGACAAGCAGAAAGTCCTCGCTACGCCCAGGACTACTCAGGGGGGAGGATTGTACGCTCACGGGAAGCATATCTTCCTCTACCTGTAAAAAAGTCTGAATTCCGTAAATCGGTTACTTAGTTACCGTAGCAGTTTCGCTTTGAAATACATGAACGATTAAGTAATGCGCCTTCAATTTCAATGGACTGAAAGTAAGGATAATAATTTAAATCTACAAAGAACTGACTGTTCGTTGTGAGAGTCCCGACCCTACCGTACTCATTTTACAAAAATGCGACTGCCGCGAGTTTGAAATCGGTCAGACTTTTTGCTAGATATGTGCGTCGTCGCCTAGGTTAATTTTACTGTTTGCCAAATTTAGGTAGTGACATTTTATAAACACTCAGTTTTGTCATTTTCCTATGTCGTACTAGCTCGTGATCAAACAAGCGTGACATCACTCAGGTTATAATCGATCGTCGAAGTTCGATGATTGAACGGGAGTGAGTCAAAAGGAAAACAAAAAATTAAGTCATGAAAATATTTATTTACGAGTTCACAAGAGTGGAGAGAATGATAGCTAGTAACAGAGATAGCCAAGTAGATAGACAAACTTCTTTGATTCGAACGCCTCCCGCTACAGCCAGTTCTGGTGGTGGTTGTGAAGTCGTTGTCGATGGTTTCAACTAAAAAACAGTCTACTTCATTGTTATCATGATTTTTCTGCATCGACCTTTCCTAAATGTTCAAGCGATTTTTATATGAAGAGATAGGAGAATCATTTGAAAAATTGATTCCACGCCATTAGAGCGCATTTTTGTAATCGTGCAAAAAAGTCTTGCCTGTATGATTTTTTCATTTTTTCAGATCAAAATATCATTCTTGTAACAAAAATTTTCTACATTAAAACTTCATGACGTTTCCTGCTGAGCAAAGTAGCTAGGTCTCAATTCTGAATCCGAATTACACAAAAGTTCGATTCCTATTCAGTTCATGAAACACAGACCATGGATTTGTCAATTTCTGATTTTTAGAACGAAAAGCTCACCAATAAAAAGGGGTTGGTGAAACAGACAAGATTTGGTTCACCCAAATGACCAACTTGGGCACATACTTCATCTTCAGGGCAGTTCATGCTGTTGATAGTATATTGATTAGTTTTCCTCCTTTCAGAACTTACTTCTCACAAGGACCAGAAATTACCAAATCCCCATAGTAGTTGCTTGTATCCCCCAGCAGTGCCATATTTCCGTTCTCATCTTTGAAATATGTCTGGTCGACGCGAACTGTCTTCACAGCATCTTCAAACTTGAGCAGTGTTCGCGATGGTTGAGTCAGCGATGCTGAAAACACCCAATATGCAACTTTTGTACATTTTGTATGATAGTTAGGATAACTAATTTTAATAACTAATTTTCAATATGTGAGACAAGCAGAAAGTCCTCGCTACGCCCAGGACTACTCAGGGGGGAGGACTGTACGTTCAGGAGAAGCTCAGGATCATTCTTTACTTTTTTCATTACAAAATCACATATTAAGAGTTTTAATTCAAAAAAAGTGGTTTTTAGAGGCGTGGTCTTCGCTATTTCTCTCTCACTCACTCTCTCTCTTTCTCTGTCCCACTCTCTCTCTCTCCTCTCTTCTCGCTGCTCGCTTTCTCATTTTCTGTATAATCCAAATGCGTCGAAGACAGATGCAAGTATGGCTAAAACCAATGCAATAAGACGCAATATATGCTCATGCCTATTTGTTCGCGCCAAACGCGTGTTTGAATCCCGTCCCAGCCATTTTGCATCTCCCCTTCCTCTCCTTCTCCCAAATTACCAAAAACTTTCTTGAAAACCTAATAATTCAAACTCACCACTTGGACAACACCCGCCATTGTAACATATTCCATGTTCAGGGTCATCACACATCGGGTTGCTTGGCGCACATTTCATACGTTGATCTTCTCTCAAAAACCCGAAACCAGGACATTTCGGTGGTATCAGATCACAACAATGCTTGTGGTTGAGATTGAGACGAGACTTGACGCATTTCTGCCTATAAAACAAAAATGCTGGAGATCTCGATAATAAGATAGATGCTTGTGAACGTTTATCAAACTCACCATGGTTGCGGACATGAGTCATCATCTTCGCATTTACCAACCGATGGCTTGCCGCCTGGACAGGTGAATTTGAGACAGATACCGTTTCTAATATTGTTGTTGAAAGTAAATGGTAAATGGTTATGATCCACACACTGGTGGCCGGCTAACGATCGGCAGTCATCTAAATGTGTCTATAGTTTCTTCACAAAAACGGAATAATAATTGTTTTTATATTATCTTGAAAATCGAAATATTTGCTCACTCAGAGTTGCGTGGTGTTCTACTGACAGAACTGACGTTATCTAGCAGAAAAAAAATTCAAAAGTTTCATCTTGCGCGATAACTTATTATCTGAAATCTGTTCTTTCACAATTATTTCACTCGTTCGCAGAAACTATTTGGCCGACAGATAGATTGACGACAGACAGATAGGAAAGGTCTTTGCTATTTCTCTCACAACCCGAGTGCGACGATAACTTAATAATAATAATAATAATAATGTTTTATTCCGTAAGGCGGAAAAATAGAGAATGGTAAATATAATGAAATGAAAAAAAAATCAAAAATTACAGATACAATGCTATTGTTGCTAGAACCAATGCACTACTACGCGTAGAACCCTGCTAGGCATAAGTACTCACGCAAACGTAACTCGCAAAATTCGTGAGGATGAACGGATAAAACTCACCATCAGTGTCGCAACCCACGAGGTCGTCAACAGTCGTAACTTCGTCAATTAAATATTTCCCTCAAATTAATTCTAATTAAATTAAATTAATTCTCAGCCTGTTAAGCTGTCCGATCTCCGTCAAGTTTCCATTAAAACTGTTCTAAAACCTTCAATATATTTCCTCATACATTCTAGGGAAATTCTGATCGCTTATTTTCGCTTCCATATATGGAGAAAAATCTGTTATTTTTAAACATACTGTAGTTACCTAAGAAATTAATATCCTAGAATTATGCCCTCCGTAAATTCTCGGGCAATTCTAATCGCTTCAGTGAAAGAAAATCTGATTAGTTACCCGAAAAACAATATTTGTCGGGGAGAGCCTTTTTATAACCATCGAGACCCGTGTCACACATCTGGCCCTTGGGACAATCAGTTTGTTTTGAGCATTTTGTGTATGTCAAACTAATCGGGTCCACTTCTGGATGCAGAAACTCCGATGCGCTTACAAGCATTGATAGCGGGGCATCTGAAAATACTTTGATTGTTTTTTTAAAAAGGCTTGTTCTTACCACAACAAACTTCAGTTGCGGTGAAATTTTTCATAGCTCCCGGCCACACAACAATTGTATCATTTGTCTCATATCTATCTCCACATATTTCATCAACTAACTTAAAAGCAATATATCTCGTGTATTCTCTCGAGCAATGTTACCTTGACGTGCCCATAACTTCTTATAAAAATAGTAGCATGAAATCCTGACTTTTTGCAAATAGGAGGCACTGAAATGTAATTTCAGATAGTAAATTAGTTTTTAAAAATTTTCTTTTCGCGGAATCTTGAAAAAAAACCAAAAACACTCAGCGAACAGAAAATTTCGATAAAGGGATTGTCGTGAGATACAGAAAAATTATGAAGTTTGGAAAACTTTTATATCTCGAAAAAAAAAACATAAAATGATTGAACTCACGACAACATCCAGGTCCACTACCCGGCGGTAACATTCGGTGACATTCCAGTGGTATACCATCTATTTTCAAACTATTACATGTCTTTTGATTACGACACCCAACTGTTGGAATGTCTCCGCTTGGACAGTCTGCAATACGCATTTCAAACATGGAAAATACTATGAATCCGAACACTTTCGCATTGATTATCTCCCGTGATGTTTCAGTGAAACATTTCATTTTGGAAAACTAGCTGTTGAACCTTCGCTGCGCTCAGGCGTTTCGCGTGTTTTTTTTTGGATGCGCAGGAAACAATTTTTCTCATATAAGCTACTTTCTCCCAAGTTTTTCTATTTTAGGGGCTCCGCCCCTGGGTTCCCCGGCGAACGATAAACTTTTCTACTCCCGGGGCTTCGCCCCCTGGGAGACCAAGCGCACAAAAGGGGTTTTTTACTCCCTGGGGCTTCGCCCTCTGGGAGACCAAGCACACGAAAATATTTTTCAACAATTTTCATTTCTATCTCCAAACCTTTTATACAGAAAATGGTTCCAGTTGAAGGGTCAAAGCAAAAAGCAAAATGCCGGGCAGGAAATGATCGGGCTCCTATTAATTTTTTAATCGACTTCTCTGCCACTGCGCTTTGAAAACACATCTTAATTAAGACTCATGAAGGAATGAGTTTTTCAGACTCAAATTTTAAGATACATCTGTTGAGACCATTCCCTAGGTGACAATATAGTTTCCGAAGGGATCCTAGCACTACGCCAGATCTGATGTGTTTTCGGCCAGATCTGATGCTAACCGCCGCCTCTGAGTTCGATACATGTTGAACATTGTGTACGTTAAACGTTAAATTCGACCCCAATTTGCACTAATTAGGTCATAACTACGGTATCGTAATAAGTAGAAATTTGGAATA
>OZ022253.1:4648895-4653895 GCA_963978915.1 Caenorhabditis parvicauda
TGTGCGGAAGGAACTTAAACATCTGTGTACAACAAGCCCAAGACAAAAGGGAGAACCTGCGATGTGGACCGAAAGGGTTATGCTGCAAGTCACCAAACTATTCTCAGTGTCCAGTCACAGCGGTTCCGACAGCTCAAGAGAAGACGTGTAACAAAAGTGAAGAATGTAGCAAGAATGGACACTGCTCAGGTGGTATCTGTTGTTCTGGTTGTGAGTTGATATTTCATCGTGAAGGACAAGCAGGGATTCTCCCGCTACGCTCGGGCCGCTGAACATTATTCTCTCTCTCTCTCTCTTCTCTCTCTCTTCTCTCTCTCTCTCTCTCTCTCTCTCTCTCTCTCTTCTCTCTCTCTCTCTCTCTCTCTGTCTCTCGCTCCATCTCTCTCTTTCTCTTTCTCACTGTAGTAGATGTGCACATTAGAAATGAGAATACCTCGTGGGCGGTTCCCTTACTCTAATATCAATTTAACATCAAACCATGAAGAACTACGATCCACAGATTCACTTGATGGTCAATACTGTGTTAACGGGAAGTACGATGAAGGGGAAACTGCAACATATAACTGTCGCCTACTATTACGACACTGATGGTCACATGTGTCTCCTTGGGAAAGGAAGCAATTTGGCGAGCCGATGGGACAAAGCTGTTCTTCAACGTAAATAATAGAATAAAACTATCAACCATCATCCTTTTTGTTTAGATCACCTTGTTCGGATAATCAAGTCTGTGCTCATATCGGAGGGTCCCTCAAGTGCTACCTCGACCCAACTGTAAGCTTTTTCTCTTATTTTTCATTCTACAGACTAGTTTCAGATCAGTAACTCCATTCGAAATCTTATTGCATGGGTTATATTATTCTCTTCTGGATTCATTGTTTTTGGAAGCTTGGCTATCACCTTTTTTGTTCTTAGCCACCGTCAGAATCACACAAAGTAGATAGAGAATATTAAAGTGTTTAGACTGATATTCTTTGTTCCGAAAGTGAATTTATCGAGATACACTGAGAGTTTCGCGTTTAGTCTTTTGGATGACAGATGTCCCGATTTCGGCGCTTGTAGTTCGATTCACAAACATGCCTCTTGGTTGAAGACCTACTTCGTCTCGAATCAGTCCGCCTAGTACGGCAAAGGGATCCGTAAGCTGCATAGTCGGTAAGGGAAGAAATCAGACAACACGAATGCATCAACCTAAAAAAAACTAGGCTTTTTAATGGCTATTTTTGGTGCGTACGTGATGAGAAAATATTATTCAATGAGAAATTTATTCAACGATGATTCAGCAGTTAAAAAGAATTTTCTGCGAAGAAAAAAAGGAACGAAAATACATTATGTTGTCTTGAACAAATGGATAAACTGTAATCTACCATGATTCAAAAATCTAGAGAATGGCGGATATGAGAAGAAAAGACCAAGTGATGGGAAGGATCTCTACCATTTCTTTACCTCCTGTTACAGTCGGTTGTGACGTCGGTGGGTTTAGCTTCAAAAAAGACCTAATTTCAAGTATGCCGGTAAATACTCACTAATAAAAAGGGGTTGGTGAAACAGACAAGATTTGGTTCACCCAAATGACCAACTTGGGCACATACTTCATCTTCAGGGCAGTTCATGCTGTTGATAGTGTATTGATTAGTTTTCCTCCTCTCAGAACTCACTTCTCACAAGGACCAGAAATTACCAAATCCCCGTAGTAGTTGCTTGTGTCCCCCAGCAGTACCATATTTCCGTTCTCATCTTTGAAATATGTCTGGTCGACGCGAACTGTCTTCACAGCATCTTCAAACTTGAGCAGTGTTCGCGATGGTTGAGTCAGCAATGCTGAAAACACCCAATATGCAACTTTTGTACATTTTGTATGATAGTTAGGGGCTATAACATCTGATCACCCTGCGTATCACACCCTCTCATGACTATGACCTTTTGGATGTAAACACCTGGTGCACAGCCCCCTTGTGATCTTGGCCCTGATCATTCCATGTCTCTGTGCAGACGCCGCGAGGGTGTCTCACAGACCCCAACCTTGCCGACAATAAAGGTTACCACAGACATGTTGAGACTTTATGACATATAAGCACTGTCAAGGCTTATCATATTAATAATAGAACAAGGGGACCGCCCCTTTTTCGTGAGGCAAATTTTTGGGTGATCCATTTATGTGTCGATTTACGGGGAGGGGGGGGGGAGGAGGGAAGAGGAAGGGTTGTGCAAGAATGGCCGGGTGGTTGACGGGATTCGAACTCGCATCAAGAGAATAACGATCGGACGCGTTAACCACTCGGTCATCGCTGCACGTTTTTCGTTTGTGCTATTCGCGTGACCACTGGGGACCCTCGCAGGTTGTTGCATTAGTTCTAGCCACACTTGCATTAGTATTTGTTGCGTTTGGATTGTACAGGGAGTGTGAAAGCGAGCAGCGAGGAGGAAGGGATAGAGGGAGAGAGATAGATAGATATAAAGAGAGAGATTGAGAGAGAGAGAAGAAGGAAAAGAGAAAAGGAGAGTGAGAGAGAGAAATAGTAAAGATCTTGCTTCTAAAAACTACTTTTTTTTCAATTAAAAAGTATGAATATGAGATTTTGTAATGAAAAAGTGAGAGAGGGGCTCTGAGCGTAGCGAGGACTCTCTGCTTGTTATGTTATACAAGCGGGTAATCCTCGCTACGCTCAGAGCCCCTTTTTCCCTTGTCTCATTGAAAAATCACGTATTCAGACTTTCAATTGAAAAAACAGTGGTTTTTAGAAGCAAAGTCTTTACTATTCCTCCCTATCTCTCTCTCTCTCTCTCTCTCTCTCTCTCTCTCTCTCTCTCTCTCTCTCTCTTTCTCTCTCTCTCTCTCTCTCTCTCTCTCTCTCTCTCTCTCTCTCTCCTCTCACTGCTCGCTTTCACACTCCGTACAATCCAAAACGGTTAAGACTAATGCAAGTGCGGCTAGAACTAATGCAACAACTTGTGAAGCGCCACAGTGGTCACGCGAGTCACGCTGTCAAAAAATGTGAGGTGATGACCGAGTGGTTAACGCGTTCGATCATAACTCTCTCAACGCGTGTTCGAATCCCGTTCCAGCCACTTTTGCACAACCCCTTCCTTCCCCTCCCCCCAACCAAAAGCAAAAAGGACCACCCAAAAATTTGCCTCACGAAAAGTGGGCGGCGCAAAGGGGGCGGTCCCCTTGTTCTATTATTAATATGATGGAGGTACCACCAAGGGGTCCACCATCTAGCGACGGTGACCCACGTGCATTCTACTATCTGATGCACAACTCGGCTATCGCCTGCTGACCCGCTACTCTATCCACACATCCCAGCAGCGCGACAAAGACCAAGTCCTGATCACAAGGAAGAAGTAACCCACCCAGAAGAACTTTGTTGAATGACAAGAAGGAAGGAAGAAGGAACGTTCTGTATTGTGAGCTGCCACCCCCTATCCACGAAGAGCCAAAGGCCCGTGTTGATGTCCCCCTGTATTCACGATGTGCGAACCGCCCGTGACGTCGCAAGAGAGAGCCGATTGCCCCTTGCTGACTGCCTGCTACAAGGCCAACTGTCCCCCTGCAGCTTCACACGACAACGTCCCCTATTTTGTTTCTACTACTTCCGACATTTACAGGGTGCGGCAGAAATAATAGGACACACTCAAAATGCTATAAACATCCGAGAACTTTTCGAAATTCTCACAAGTTTGGCACAAAGATAGATGATTGATATGTGAACACTTTTTCATAAAAACTCTAAAAATCAATCACTGCATTATCGTGCCACAACTCCTAGAACTAGTTGCGTTACGGCGACGGTTGAACGCAGGTCATTGCTGGCAAAATACGATCAGTTTTTTTGAAAAGCATTCTTCAGAGAGCTTCATTTTTTGTCAATGTTTAGAGAAACTATATGGGTTTAAAATATCTTTGAGTCGTAATCGATCGAGTTCAAATCAAACCACGAAACAGTTTTTTGTGTTACCAACTCAAACTCAGAAAATCGATTTTTACACCATCTCTGGGTGACGAACTGCTGTCACTTTATGTTGAACGATAGATGTATAATTTATTAAGTGGATATGGGACAGTTGTTCCTCTTCTTATCATGTGAAGGTAACTACAATGAACTACATCTCATATTCATCACGAAAGATGAAGAAAACAAGAAAAATTTCGCTTATGTCACAGCATTCTTCTGATAATGTCTCAGAATCTTGATACAAAGTTACAATCAATTTCTCACTTCTTTTCGTGAAGCCGGAGTTGTTGAGAAGTTATTGACGCAGTTACATGGAAGTTGGATGATTTTCTTACGAAATATCGTTTTAAAAGCGGGGAGCGCATGGGAGTGCGTTAATGCTTCGCATTCCTTGAGCCAATTTTCATTTTTTTTGAATTCAATTTGTTTTTGCTTCCAAACAAAAATATATCTTATTGAACATGTGGAATCACACATTTTAACCTTTTGTGACTATTCCCCTCGAGACCTTAGGCTCAAACGGTCTATATTTGCTGATCTGGTACCCTCACTATATTTTCTTAATTTAACTACTTCATCAACTTGAAAATCGGTTCCAGCACTATCATTGTGTGATTCGAGATCTCTACAGTGCTTCGAGTACAAAAAATCAGAATACTGGAGATTTTGAAGAGTTTTATTTTCAAAAATGCATCACTGCAATTTTTAGTTGAAGTGTTTTCTCAACTTGTAATAGTAATACAGCTACCATTTTACAGTAAGAGGTGATTCAACGATAAAATTTGGAGGGAAGATTCTGAAAGGTTTAATGAATAATTAACAGAAAAGAAAATAAGAATTCTCCTCACAGAAATCGTAAGTCATTAGCGAGAAAATCTGTTGCGGTAATTCTGCCGCACCCTGTACTACTCTGGAGTCATCTAGAAGAGAGGAAGCAAGTTATAAGCATTGTTTAACTTGAACATCTTTTTTGTATGTTACGTAGGGACACGTAACTTGTGAAAGCCGGGGATATAACATCTGATCACCCTGCGTATCACACCCTCT
>OZ022253.1:4658895-4662852 GCA_963978915.1 Caenorhabditis parvicauda
GAGAGAGAGATGAGAGAGAGAGAGATGAGAGAGAGAGAGAGAGAAGAGGGAGAGAAAGAGGGAGAGAGAGAGAGAGAACGGCGAAAAATAGACATTTCCGAGCTTGCATATGGCTTTAGAAACAAGCACAAAATGTGGATGCTCAGTGAATCAAATGAGAGTCATACGTTTTTGGTCGAATACCACGCTATTAGACTGTCAGATCTACTGAAAAATAAAAACAAACTTTTCACGATGATTTTGGCTATTTGTCAGCGTTAGACATTTTTTCTCGGACTACTGGAACAAAATAGTATCATCTGCTTTCCAGCTAGCAGCTAACTCTATTAATATCCACACCTAAATTTTATTCACCCTTTGTTAAACTGTACTGACAGCATCCTTTTTTTATCATCGGGTAGCAGTTTATAACAATCTTGACCTTTGTTATATTTATCACAATCCATGGAACCAGAGACACACGTATCTGTCGGTCTTTCTCCATCCGGACAGGCTGTGAAAATGAAAGTGTTTTTGCAAAAAGTGGTCGTTTTTAACGTGTAATATCTTCAAGTGATTTTTATAAATTTCTACAGCGCTCCATCCCGCAATAACATCCGACCGTTTCGGTTTTTTATGAATATAAAAAAAACAGCCAGAAAGATGCAGAAAATATCGGAAACGATCGTATTACGTTGCCTGTGATCTGGTCAAAAACATGTTTTCGTGGTTAGCTCTAACTTGGGAATGGTAACCACTGTCCGAGAATCTGTGATGTCTGAGTGGGTTCTAGGCTTTTTGACTACGCTGAAAATGATAGAACTTGTTTCAAAAAAGTGCTCTGTCGACCTTGTTCCAGAGTTATAGCCCAAAAACTATGTGAAAAGTCAGTTTTGTATACTTGAGACATCTTTTACCTCTCAAAAATACCATTTTTCCGTACGTAGAAGCAAAAAAAACAAGCTATTACTTAAAATTGCTCGCATTTTCGCCTTTTCCAGAGGGAAATTCGATTTGGAATAATGACAAAAGAAAGCGTTTGGAACGCAGAGGAAACTCACAACACGCGTACGCACTCAGACATCACAGGATCTCGGACAGTGGTTACCATTCCCAAGTAAGCGGTGAGAACTCTATTCGTGGTTCTTTCTTGAATCCCTTTCGAAAAATCACAATCGAATGTTTCTGATGTTGAAAAGAGTCGGCCTTCAGCGTAGTTCACATCCAGCGTTGAGACCTATTCAGATTTGTCGAGCGAGAGCTAGAGTAAAGTGATTTTCAAGAGAGAGAGAGAGAGAGAAGGTGAGAGAGAGAAAGAGAGAGAGAAAGAGAGAGAGAAAGTGAGAGAGGGAGAGAGTCGGCAGTATCTAGTACTTGCTGTAAGACCGGATGTTTATGATTTCAATGTCTCAACAGCTTTTTGAGAGCCATTGTGTTCCAGGTACGCTTTATGTTGAAAAAATTATTTTTTAATAAAAATCAAGGGAACATCCGAACTATGAATGATTTGTGTCTAAATCACACAGAAAATGTTTAAATTGTAATAATCAAAACGCGGTTTTTGAAAAAACATTGTCATTGTCATGCAGACGGTCAGTGTAATTTGAAACCTCGTTTTTTAAATTTTAATTCCGCCCGTTTTTGTTACTTCTTTTTCTGTTTTCCTGTGTTCTGTAACTATTTTTGTTCGATGTCATAGATGAATATCATTATAACCCATATTCACACCAACCCAATAGTGGTTAGTGATTCAGATCTCTGATTCGATTATCACTTTCTACCATAGCTCATTATTACTTTTAGTGCGAACAACTCTCATATGTATCATTTCCGCCGACGTTTCCCACTTACATTCTAAATTCGTACCAACCTCTTGTTTGACACTAGCAGTATGTACATTTCTTTTTCGTGTCTTTTTTGTAAAATTGACCATGCACGAGCATAGGGCGACTGGATTGAATTGTGAACTAATCGCGCAAATTTTCTCCTTTAGGCTTGCTGTGATAGATGGTGATCAGCATTGTTCTTTTTTTATTTTCTCAAAATCTTTTGCTTTTTATGCGATAGAATAACAAGCCGACATGACACGAAAGCTCTCATGAGAATGGTGGAGTAATAAACTAGATGCCTGTAAGTTAACAATAGACGTTTACCATGATGTCTATGTAGTCTTACTTTACGTTCGAAGTCTAATAAAAAAATTTATTGGAAGTCACAAAAGTTCGATACAAAGCATGTAGCAATCAGGAGAATTGACGAGTTTATATTACAAAAAGTAGGGCATGTTCAAAAAAGAATTTCCAGAAGTTGAATATTTCTTACTTATCTACCAAAAAGAATTACCTTAACTCTAAATATATACCACTCCAAGCTCAGGGTTACATAAGAAATACAATCACTGAACGGGAGGCGGAACTGAGAATGAAATGAGGTCAGAATCCCATGCTATTTTCATAGATTTGTACTACGCTTTATTGGTCACTTTTACCTTGAAATTATCTGTTTCGAAATTTAACGACAGCGGTAATACAAATCTATGAATAGAGACGAGAGGGCGGCGGCGAAAATGCAGAACAGTATGATACACATGAAATTGTACACACGAGTCCAAATAATAGGAACATCCTTGGACCTGATTTGTTTAGGTTAAAAACATCCTTTCTCACATCTCTCTCTCTCATCTCTCTCTCACTCTCTCTCTCTCTCTCTCTCTCTCTCTCTCTCTCTCTCTCTGTCTATCTCTCTCTCTCTCTCTCTCTCTCATCTCTCTCTCTCTCTCTCTCTCTCTCTTTCTCTGTCTGTTTCACTCTCCCTTTTTCTGTCACTCACAATTTCGTCATCGTCGTAGTAATCAATCTCCATCTTCGTTTGATTCCCAGAACACAAACCAGTGGTGATATGGGCAGTTTTCCAAAAGCCAAGAAGGCAGAATTCATTCTCTGCGCAATCATCTAAAACGTTGCGATGGTCATTTTCAGAATTAGAAAAAAAAACTAACCTTTTTGTGAACAGAATGTCAGCTTCTTCCCACTGAACTTCAACCTTGACAATGAGCGTACTGAAAATCAGACCATGTTGGTAAAGCGGTTTTTTTCATACCATTATGCACCCGATCGAAATATTCTAAACACGAACTGAATGCCCTATTTCAATCGCTAAGCAACGTGGCATAACGTCTTTGCAACTTGAATAATGAAACGTGTTCTCACGTAACCTTATTCTCTCGACGCATCATCTTGAGAATTCTACTGTTCTAAACTAATCAAGCACATCTATCTGCCCGAGGGGTTGCTTACGCATGACTCAGGCATCTGCCTCCATTAACGGGAGCACAATCTAATGTAAGAGAAGATTATAATATATTCAGATATCTAGTCCGTCAGTGTAAATTAATGAGACTTCTCATACTCACATGCATAACAGAACTTGATGGAAGGGTCCGTCCCATTCTTGAACAGCGGGTTTACAGGAGAGCCGCAATACTCACATGGGAATGCTACCAAAAACCCACGAAATTGGAAGGTCTGACTGGGTTCTAGGGTTTTCAAATACGCTGAAGATGATAGAACCGGTGTCAAAAACTGCTATGTCGACCTTGTTTCAGAGTTATGAGCTCAAAACCGTGTGAAAAGTAGGTTTCATATGCATAGATCACTTTACACCTCGCTAGACTATATTTTTATGATAGAAAACAGTTGAAAACCTATATTTTCGTTGAAATTTCTATGATTCTTGGATTCTGGGCCGAGAAATCGTTTTTTGAATGTTCCCGAAAACCACTGTATTGACCACTTCAAAAAGCTACAACACGTACGCGAAATCGTGCAAGGGAGCGTAGGTGGAAAGTGACTTGCCGTCGGCCACGACGCCGGGTGTCCAAGTGGTTAAGACGTCGAACTGCTAAACTTTTTTTGATTTTTTTCACCTCTCGTTTCGAGTTTTTTCTTGTTAAAACTTTTTTGTTTTAATGTTTAGTGA
>OZ022253.1:4663052-4735552 GCA_963978915.1 Caenorhabditis parvicauda
CCTCCATTGTCTTGGTGTACATTTTAACGGCATCTGATCGTTGATAGCCCGTAGCACAACCCCCATCGGCCTGCAGATCAAAATCTCTCTCACCTTCTCTTTCTCTCTCTAGCCCTCTCTCTCTCACTCACTTCTTTCTTTGCTATCGATGTTATCATTTTGGTTTTCAAGCAAGTGTAGACTCCTAAATTTTTTTAATTCAGTTAAATTTCCGCTTTAAATCACCTTCTCCACAAATTCCAGTGTCTGTATTAAGTTCCGTTTTGTATCCCTGGTGACAACTTTCTGTTGTCTTGCAGTTAGCTGAATTTGCAACTTTGCGAAAAGAGAGAGAAGTAATGGTTTACCGTCATTCGCACAGTACACAATCTCTTTGAGAGGTCTTGATGTTCCAGGAAGTGTGGGGACTAAAATATTGCTTCAGAATGTTTATAGAAGAATGACCTACAAGGATAACACAATGTATCTTGTTTCAACGTTGGCCCTCCTGAAATTCGCCTTTGTGAATTTTTCAACCGTGAGGTATCTTCAATTAGTAAGAAATTAGTCCTCGATAGGGGTGCTTCGAGACCTACGTACTACGCTTTTTCACGCCAGTTTTGATACTCGAAAAAAATGAAACGAAAATTGAACAAACGTCTTTCAAAAAAAAACGTGAACTTTCAGATAACTTGGCACTTCATTTTGTTGAAATATAAAATGCTAGGCGATAAAAACAACTCATGTGGAGTTCACGTTCGAATTTCAAAACTGGAAAATTTTGTTCCGCGCAGCAAGTTCGGTTGGACTGAGTTAAAAACTTTATGCGCATCTCCACGCCAACAGAACCTATCCGATGGCGTTTAGAACGTTCTGGTCTGACTTATATGAGCTGAAGGCAGGCCGCGGAACGTCAGTATGACCAAATTGCCTTTTTTCATGGTAGGGGAAGGGAAACATTGAGATCGTCTTCTGTGTTCCCAAAGATTTTGAATTATGGTAAACTCACCACTTGAGTATTTTATGGTTGTGAGACAAGTTTCGCCCTTTTTACACGCATCGAGTTTGGTACATTTCCTAAATTTCCCATCCTCCGTTTTTGTTGGGATTTCCCTTGCGTCCTGAGGTGCTCTAGATGTGAGAAGTGCGTAGGGAATATCTGAATGCGTGTATTGTTCTAGTTACTAGTAGAATTGGCACGAAAGGAGCATGTTTCACATAGTTTGATGTGACTTCATGATGCGCCGTATGTGGATGGTACACTTGACTTACAACAACATAGAGAGAATGGAATCGTCCCTGACTTGCCGATTTCGAATCCATATGCGCAGGTATCATTGACAGGGATCTTAATATGGTTTCTATATTCTGTTTTTGTAAACACCCACATTCAAGCGGAAATATGTTTCTGACAGAGATTGATCGATCACTTTCTTGTTCGTGTGCTCTCCGGAATCACAAGTGACACGCCCTGCATATTTTTGTGTTGGTATTTTTATGTTCAAAGCCTTACCACAACAACCACGATCGTAGACTTTCGGTCCTAATTGCACGCATTGCTGCGATGGGTCACAATTGGATACCGTCTTGCATGGTTTGCTTGACTCCGAACCATCAAAACATGAGAGTTCTGTAGATTGATGGTGTAATAAATTAACTGCTGACTCAGATTCATGAAGCATCTTTTAAGACCTATGTTCTTTTTGGCTTCAAAAACTCAAAAACCTTTGAGCATAGTCAGAATGTACAATTTTGAAAAGGCAGTGTAATCAACTAGCCGATTATTAATTTGAAAAAATCGGTTTAATAGATTAACGGCTTGATTAAGTTTTTAGTGAAGTGATATGAATTTACTCTTTGGGGTGGTTTTCGTTGTTGTAGATTGGACAGCGGTGGTTGTCGTTGTTGTAGGCTGGATAGCGGTGGTTTTCGTTGTTGAGGAGCTGGTGGATGCAGGACTGGTCTTACTTGAAGTCGATGTAAGAATTTCTCCTTCGCATAGCTGAAGAAGTGACTGTACATAGAGACAAATCTCTTAAATTCATTTTTGAAACCAAACTCACCATGCACGAAAGCAAGAAAATATATCCAAGAAGTTTGAGCTGTAACTTCATTGCTTGCACTAAAATGCGAAATGACCTGTCTCACGTCTCGAATGATTATTTTTCTTCACGTCACGTTCAATTGTTCGAATTTGTTTTTTTCAGCCATTAGTGGCCACATGATTGACCGGATCCTCTTGATTATAGTTAACAAGCACGAAGTCCTCGCTACACTCGGGGCCCCTTTTTTCTTCCATTTACTTTTGCACTCTCATCCAAAATTTACTACAAACTCCTATTCACGCCAGAATTCTTCAGCATTACAGATCCCACTTTTTTGAAATTCGCATGTGAATTTTATTTTTGGCCATAACTCCTAAACGAGGTCGGTGAAGCAACTTCTGATAGCAGTTCCATCGTCTTCACCATATTTGAAAAGACTACTCAGACCCATAGATTTTTCCCGACTGATATACTTCCCATGCACATATATCGCTAGAAGCATGGCCGTTTTCAAACGCGCTCTAATCTAAGTTTTGCGGAATGAATACGGTCTCCAGAACTTAAAATCCACAATTCAGTATGACATCGGTATCGAGAAGGCCAGTTTGGTATGACTTGGGTACTGGTTTGGTAACACATCGGTAACATTGTGGTATCGCCACCCCTCATAATACCGGACCATTACCAGAGTAATACCGGAGCGTTACTAGAGTGATACCGGAATGTTACCTTAGTAATACCTCAGCATTCCGAATGGTATTACTATGGTACCGAAAGACACCTTTGGTATGACTTGAGTACTGGTTCGGTAACACTGTTGTAACATTGTGGTATTGCTGCCCTCGTAATACCTGAACGTTACCAAAGTAATAACGCAACGTTAACAAAGTAATACTGGAACGTTAAGAAAGTAAAACTCGAATGTTACCTACAGGGTAATACTCATACAAATTTCGGAAAATTCAAATGTCTGAATGCTCTTTAGGATGTTGTTGCCTCGCTTTTCTATTTTCTCTCTCTCTCTTTCTCTTTCTCTCTCTCTATCTCTCTCTCTCTCTCTCTCTCTCTCTCTCTCTCTCTCTCTCTCTCTCTCTCTCTCTCTCTCTCTCTCTCTTCTCTCTCTCTCTCTCTCTCTCTCTCTCTCTCTCTCTCTCTCTCTCTCTCTCTCTCTCTCTCCTCTCTTTTTCGACTGACATATGGAAATGGCCTGAACGTAGATAATAAATAGTTTTCAATTCAATTCAGACATTCTCAAATTAAAAGTCACGATATAACCAGGAATTCGGATTTTGAAAGACTTCTTTTTTTGAAAGACTTCCTTTTTTGAAAAAAAAATGACTTGGTAACTTCGATATAACTCGGGGATCGAAAAACAATTTGAGATTGAAACGATCAGGTTTCAAAAGCGTAGTGAGTGCTGAGTCTCACATTATTAATCTCTAAAGTTTCGGATGGACCGACATTGACCCGTAAATGGACGACAGTAGGATCTGGCAACAGATGAACTTCAAATAGACTAACATGCGACTGGGCGACAAATGGATTGAGAATGGGCTAGCACGAGACTGGACGACAGATTGACTGTAGTTGTAACAACGAGGAGAAAATTAATCCGATTTGTAGAACGCAGTTAATAAAATAAGTTTGTCATGCGCGTGTCAAGTGGAACATCGTGTTTTCTATTTTTTTTCACATTTTCTTAAGATTTTCCTTGCGTTTTGTTTTGTATCATGTAAGTCCCATTTTGTTGTTTTACAAACTAAAATGAGTTGATGACCTATTCTCAAAATTCACAAAAGGCTAATGATAACAACTTCGAATACTTTCTGTTTTTCGCGTCTCACATCTTTCTTCTTATATTCTTCTGAAAACTTATTGAGATCTTTATGAAAATAATTTTTTCTCACATGGGATTGCCACCAGGACACACTAAAATTGTGAATTCTGACAGGTCTCTAAGGTTTTCGAATGTGCTGAAGATGATAAAACTGCTCTCAAAAGTTGCGGAACAAGCCTGGTTTTCGAGTTATGACCGACACCAGTTTAACATGTAAATTACAAAGAAAAGTGGACATCTATCCATTTATGATGGTATCCATATATCAACTTCGCCTCGATCAAGAAAAATGTGTTTCGGTCGCCTAGTGGTTAAGACCTACGACTTTCGCTTTTGGTTTCGAGGGTTCGAATCCCACTCGTTCCGTTCTGTTTTGCTTTTTTCATGATGATTGTTTACTTTTTCGATAATTACAGTCTCTCATTGTTATGATTGTTCTCGAAACTCGTGAGTAGCAACATCGATGTTTTTTCAAGGATTTACTGGTTGAGTAGAACCCTCTTACTGTTGAACAGGATACCATACTTGAATCAGCCATACTCACAGTACTACTCAATCCGAACCCAGGTAATTATAATCGATGGAAAAAGTGCAGATTTCATTGTTTAGTGACAAGTTGACCCACGTGGGTGATTTGCTGAAGAAGGACGACATTGTCTAACTATAATAGTACTTCGTCGCATAATGAAGTGCAAATTTATTTCAGATGGTTGAGAAATGCTTATACATTAATTGGTTAGAACTACAAAAAAACAATTATACTCGTGAAAAAAAGCAAAACAGAATGGAGCGAGTGGGATTCGAACTCTCAAAACCAAAAATGGAAGTCTTAAGTCTTAACCACTAGGCGACCGAAACACATTTTTTATGAATCGAGGCAAAGTTGATATATGGATACCATCATAAATGGATAGATGTCCACTTTTCTTTGTAATTTACATGTTAAACTGGTGTCAGTCATAACTCGAAAACCAGGCTTGTTCCGCAACTTTTGAGAGCAGTTTTATCATCTTCAGCACATTCGAAAACCTTAGAGACCTGTCAGAATTCACAATTTTAGTGTGTCCTGGTGGCAATTACATGTCAGATACATGTATGCAATGTTTGAAAACAAGAGTAGAAGCTTTTATATCCCGTTTTTAAGATTTGTAGATTGAAATCGACTAAAATACGGGAATTCGACATCTTCAAAAGACTCAATAGCTTCCATCCTTCACTATCACGATTCTTCCAGTTTAGAAATCGACTTACAGATTAGCGTGTATTAAAGTTTGGACAAGAAAGATCATGTAAGCTGTGAATTTCGATGAATGTAAGTTTTTCATTTTTTTAAATTTAGCAGCAAGACAATTAATTTTGTGATGAATAAAATTGACGAAAAAACGTTACAGAAGACCAGCACCATCCCACATGACAACTGGCGACTGCGCTGCTACTTGATCACGAGGTAAATTTTATGCAAGTTCGTGATCTCAATCTCTAGCCGACTAACGTACTTTGCAAAAAGGGTGAGAAGGTACCCGACATGAATAAAAATGGCTCTCGTCATCAAGAATAGACCTTGATTCGTGAAAGGAAGTTGATGCAGTAAGTTTTATTTATCACATTCTGGTCAATTTTTGTATTTTTCTTTACACTTTCACTAACCCTTCACTCTTTAGGCCAACCGAGCTCAGCATCCCTTGGTACGACAAGGTCGACGACCAGGCTCCTGGAACAAGAGTGGATCAGACCAGTCTATCATTATCACAGATGCCAGAAGCTGAGAAGTGCTCGCCGGAAGTCAAGCATGTGCCACTGAAGTCACAACCCACGGCCGTCAAAGGGAAAATAAGTGAGTGTTCATTCACATGGTTCTAGTCATAGATTAGGTATTTGGCGCTGGTCCATTTCGATTTAAGTACGTCCGTATTGGCTTGAAATTGGTGCCCAATATCGTGAGCAGGGGTCCGCAAATAGAAGGAAAAATATTACAAGCGTCATATATTGATCAATTTTCAGGCGAAGCTGGTCATCGAGCTCTAGGAACAATCTGTAAATGAAGAAAGGACATGGACGAGCTGAAATACAGAGATGATCTTCGATTCGAACGGCCAAAATGAAGAAAATCATGTTCTATATTTTATTTTCAATAAAAGTTATTATTTGAATTTGTTTTATGTACTTTTAAATATTTGAGTACTAGTATATAGGAAAGAATTTCGATGGCTGTATAAGTAAAAACGGTGTCTGTATGGGTGCAAACGGTGTCTGTATAGTTCCACGGTGCCTGCATGGCTTAAAACGGTGTCTATATGGCTCGAAACGGTGTCGGAATTGGTCATTTTTTATGACGTACGGATTCATTTGGACACCGTTTTCATCCATATAGACACCGAACGCTTTCCCTGAGTTAACGGTTGCATACATTTCCCTAATTCAAGAAACAACTGACCGACAGAATGATTGAAAAATCTCGGAAAATTTTTTCAAGCTATCTGTGGGAACAAATCACCAATCCTCGCATCATAACGCGAAAAATCAGAAAAACTTAAAAAATAAAATAAAAAAAACCCTCCGTAAATCGTGTTTCGAAGAACGATACGCCAGCTGACACGTCAACATTTTTGGCGTCTCGTTTTTCTTTTTTTTTCATTCTGTCATCTTTCTCTCTACTTCTTTGAGTCGATCATTTCATTCATTGCAATCTGTATAATAAAAAAAATAATTTTTTGAAGTGAATAGTTCCATTTGAATTTAGGAAAATTCTTAGAATCTTTGTTTTTCAAACAAAAAAATTAGGCCAAGTTTGAGAGTTAATATTTTTGACTTACTTTCTTTCCAACGATTTCTTCTTTATGTTCGATATCCATTTTAGGTTACAACAATGACTTTGTGAGTCGGATGGGAATTCGTCTCTAATTAACAGCAGTTCTCAAAGATCAATTTTTGTTATTAGTTCATAAGTTAATGTTTCACCTGTTCGAAATGATGTATTCTTCCGCTTGTCTTTACACTAATAGATGAATGCCTAATCTCTCGAACTAAAATATAGCTTAAGTTATATCTGTTGAAAGCTCTTCATTTCAGGAATTACTGGACTCATTCATCAGGTATCCGATCAACTCCAGGCGCCTTTTGAAGTCGATCAACTATGGACGATCTCTGATTAGCAGCAGTTCTCGAAGGTGAATTTTTGTTATTGGTTCATAAGTTAATGTTTCACCTGTTCGGAATGATGTATTCTTCCGCTTGTCTTTACACTGATAGATGAATGCTTAATCTCTCTAACTAAAATATAGCTTAAGTTATATCTGTTGAAAGTTCTTCATTTCAGGAATTAATGGACTCAGTCATCAGGGATCCGATCAACTCCAGGCGCATTTTGAAGTAGATTAACTATGGACGACCTCTGATTAGCAGCAGTTCACGAAGGTGATTTTTTGTTATTGGTTCATGAGTTAATGTTTCACCTGTTCGAAATGATGTATTCTTCCGCTTGTCTTTACACTGATAGATGAATGCTTCAATTCTCTAACTAAAATATAGCTTAAGTTAACTTGTATAATTATACCTGTTGAAAGTTCTTCATTACAGAAATTATTGGACCCAGCCATCAGGGAGCCGATCAACTCTGGACGCAATTTGGAAGTCGATCAACTCTGGGCCCCACTGCAAGGCCGAACAGTTTGGGAACAAGTGAGTGTTTTGAAATTTTGAAAAACTGTTCAGCTCCTGAGGGCAATGTTCGTTCTAATACACGCAAAATGTTTTAACATCAAAGTTCATAAGTGGAGAATATATTTGTCCCTAGCGTTCAGAATCCCTTTTTCGCCAAGATAAGTCAAGCACTGAGTTTAAAAAATAGTACCAAAACATGCTTGCCCTATATTTAATCTTACACATAAAACTTTCCATTGAGTTTGACAGTTATTATTTTTCGGCACTAAGAAGTTTTCAAAATTTTTCCTTCTAGAAGTGTGATAACTAATACAGTTCTAAGATTAAAATAGCTTGAATTTTGCTCGGAATCTGTTGTATACGTTCAAAGTTCCTTATTTCAGAGAGGACAGCACCATCAGTAAGTTCTTCAAGTCCTGACTGATATGGACGACCTGCACGAGAACATCGACCAAGCTTCTTCAGTAATTATATATTAATATATTCTTATTTTTACCATGAATAAATTTTATATTCACGATTATTTCAAAATACGGAGTGGTATTGAAGGGTAGGTAGGTATTACTTGGGTGTCGTTTCGGTATTACTTGCGTATCGTTCCAGTATTACATCGGTCACAATCGACCGTGACCGCAGTCATCACTGCGGTATCGGTCATATTACCCAAGTCATACTGAATTGTGACCAAAGTCATACTAAAGTTTTACCGATGTCATACTGAATTGTGGATTTTAAGTTTTGGAGGTAGGCCTACCCTAGGGTCGGGACTCTCACAACGAACAGTTAGATCTTTGTGGATTTAAATTATTATTCTTACTTTCAGTCCATTGAAATTAAAGGCGCATTACTTAAATCGTTCTTGTATTTCGAGGCGAAACTGCTACGTACTAAGTACCCGATTTACGGAGGCCAGATTTTTTACAGGTAGAGGAAGCTATGTGCCAATGTCAGTATTTTCGTTTTTGATTTTGTACAGTTCATCCAAAATTTTTCAACAAACTTGCTATGTGCCAGCTAGCGAGCTCGTGATCAAACAAGCGTGACATCACTCAGGTTATAATCGATCGTCGAAGTTCGATGATTGAACGAGAGTGAGTCAGATGGAGAACAAAACATTTAGCCATGAAAATATTTATTCACGAGTTCACAAGAGTGGAGAGAATGATAGCTAGTAACAGAGATAGCCAAGTAGATGGACAAACTTCTTTTATTCGAACGCCTCCCGCTACAGTCAGTTCTGGTGGTGGTTGTGAAGTCGTTGTCGATGGTTTCAACTGAAAAACAGTCTATTTCATTGTTATCATGATAGCGTTTATTTCTGCATCAACCTTCCCTAAACGTTCCAGCCGGATATTTATTGATCGGAAGAAATAGGAAAATCATTTGAAAAATTGATTCCACACACTGCGCTAAGCGCAGTAGAAAAGTGTCAGACCAAGCAGCGAGGGGAGGCGACCAATAAGCAGCGAGTGCAAACCCCGCCCCTTTGTGAATCCCGTATTGCCGTAGATCAAATTACAGTTACTGTAGTTGAAAATTTTTCTCGAACGCGTTTTTTTCAAAATTCATGATAAAAAGCTAGTTACAGAGAAAAGTTACATGATTTGCAATTTTTCAATAGCAACCGGCGAAAAAAATCCGCTTGTTAACTTGAGAAAAATAGTACAAAAGGATGAAAAAATATTGATGTGCGAACGCGCTCTATAGCGAATTTCCGTTCAATATAATTTTGCTGCAACGCGACTAATCGATCTTCTTTAGCTCGGTGTGTTCCACGCCATTAGAGCGCATTTTGTAATCGTGCAAAAAAGTCTTGACTGTATGATTTTTTCATTTTTTCAGATCAAAATATCATTCTTGTAACAAAAATTTTCTACATTAATACTTTATGACGTTTCATGCTGAGCAAAAGTAGCTAGGTCTCAATTCTGAATCCGAATAACACACAAGTTTGTTTCCTATTCAGTTCATGAAACCACGTATTTGTCAATTTCTGATTTTTAGAACGAAAAGCTCACCAATAAAAAGGGGTTGGTGAAACAGACAAGATTTGGTTCACCCAAATGACCAACTTGGGCACATACTTCATCTTCAGGGCAGTTCATGCTGTTGATAGTGTATTGATTAGTTTTCCTTTTCTCAGAACCTACTTCTCGCAAGGACCAGAAATTACCAAATCCCCAAAGTAGTTGCTTGTATCCCCCAGCAGTGCCATATTTCCGTTCTCATCTTTGAAATATGTATGGTCGACGCGAACTGTCTTCACAGCATCTTCAAACTTGAGCAGTGTTCGCGATGGTTGAGTCAGCGTCGCTGAAAACACCCAATATGCAACTTTTGTACATTTTGTATGATAGTTAGGGGCATGTAACTAATTTTCAATATGTGAGACAAGCAGAAAGTCCTCGCTACGCTCAGGACTACTCAGGGGAGACTGTACGCTCAGGGAAAGCTCAGGATCATTCTTTCCTTTTTTCATTACAAAATCACTTATTCAGGCTTTTTAATTGAAAAAAATAAGTGGTTTTTAGAGGCGTGGTCTTCGCTATTTCTCTCTCACTCAGTTTCTCTTTCTCTGTCCCACTCTCTCTCTCCTCTCTTCTCGCTGCTCGCTTTCACATTTTCTGTATATTGCAAATGCGTCGAAGACAAATGCAAGTATGGCTAAAACCAATGCAATAAGACGCAAGGGACCTAGTGGTTAAGCTAAAAAGTTCTCTCGAAAAACGTGCCGCACTACGCCTAGGACTACTCACTTGGGAATGGTAACCACTGTCCGAGAATCTGTGATGTCTGGGTGGGTTCTAGGGTTTTTGACTACGCTGAAAATGATAGAACTTGTTTCAAAAAGTGCTTTGTCAATCTTGTTCAGAGTTATAACCCGAAAACTATGTAAAAAGAGAGTTTTGAGTGTTTGAGACATCTTTTACACCTGAAAAGTACCCCTTTTCATACATAGAAGCGTATAAACACTCTCCGACTTCGAACCGCCCTAATTTTAGCCTTTTGGACGGAAAAATTTGATTCGGAATTTTTACGAAAGAAAGCATTGAGTGGAGAAAAATCTATAACACGTACGCAAATCTGAGCAGGGTCCATCAGTGATATGTTAACATGAAATTTCTGTGTTGTCGGTGGTCAAGTGATTAAGCCGATGAATTTTTTCTTTTTTTGTCTTTTTTCACGCTGGTTCGAGTATTTTCTTGACGAATCCCCCTTTGCTTCAATCCAGTACTCATTTTCATGATCTCAGAGAAACCGTTCGGTGTCTGTATGGATTCTGGTATCCATATTGGTTGAAACGGTATCTGTATGAATCCATACAGACTCCGTTTGCGAACAGCAAGAAATCGGCGTCTGTATGGATCTATTAGGTTGATTTAATCAAAATTTCCGATTTTGATATTTGAACTTTGATCCTTCCTCTCTGCGGTTGACCGCGACAATAACCATTGTGCTCTACAATATAAACAACTTGCCCCTTCTACTTATCAGTCGCATTACCACAACCTACTACGATCAATCTAGTTCCCACAATTCCCCGTCATTTGCATCCATACAGATTCCACAAACGCAACCCATTTTTATTTATCTCTCTGTCTGGCACGAAACAACCAGAGACCCATTGTAAACTGGTCCAAGTATATCCCCAGGACTTCTTCTCCGAGCGTATAGTACGCAAACGATTCAAACGAATCGAGGCTCACGACTACAATCTCGGAACCGAAGAGAGGTCGCAACCCGCATGGGCGATGGATTTGGATTTACTGAACAGCACCGTCGAAGGAGAGCCATTTGCTACTACGCGAGAAATGTCGAAGACCTTCAGAAAAGTCCACGCAGTTGTCGTTCAAAGACTGAAGAAGCTCGGCAAAGTACAAACGTTGGGCCGTTAGATTTCCCACGTCTTGAGTGGCAAGAACAAGAATTGTCGAGTTGACTCAGCAGGGTGTCTTCTTACGTACAAAAGGGCGACGGCTTGGCTGGACATTTTCATAAAGGGAGATGATAAATGGATATTTGACAATCACGTTACAAGTTATGCCTAGTGGGTGGACATGGATGATAAGCTGGAACCCGTCGCCAAAGACGAAAAACACCGGAAAAAGAAGATGCTCTCCGTATGGTGGGCCGCCCAGGTCTCCATCCACTGGATGCCGCTATTCAAAGGTACGACGATCAGGAGGAATGTCTAGGCTTGCCAGCCAAAAAATTGAAGACTGGCGCCCAATCCATTCCTTGGCTACGAGGTCGTCTTCACAGTCTTCACGACAACGTCCACCCTCATGTAAGTTGAAAAGTGAAAAAAGCTGACAATGTTTGGATGGCCCATTGTACCCCACGTTTCTTTTAGCCCAACCTCAAACCTAGTGACTACTGGCTTCTTTCGGACATACAACGAGTCCTAGACGAGACACACTTCGAGAACCGCGCAGAACGAAATGCATGGTTGAAGATCTATTTTGCCTCCAAGCAGCTCGCGTGGTACGGCGAGTGGATCAGTAAGCTGCCCTGTCGCTGACAGAATACTGTGGGCAGATATGGTGAAAATTTCATATAATATTTTGGTCAACCAATGGACTTATGTTCTGTTGAACAGTTTCGCACAAATCGGAAATTTTGAGTGCATCAACCTAATATATGGACACCGTTTTTGAAAACGGTGTCTGTATGGTTTCCGGTATCCACATGGGTGCACATAGCTTCCTCTACCTGTAAACAAATCTGGCCTCCGTAAATCGGTTACTTAGTAATGTAGCAGTGTCGCCTTGAAACACAAGAACGATTAAATGATGCGCCTTTAATTTCAATGAACTGTAAGTAAGAATAATAATTTAAATCCACAAAGATCTAACTCTTCGTTGTGAGAGTTACCGTACTCATTCTGCAAAATTGAGATTAGAGCGCGTTTGAAAACGGCCATGCTTCTAGCGATATACAGTCGCGAACATAAACATTTCCACTTTTGGTTTTTCGGTAATATCTCAGCCAATAGTTATGCAATTGCTGTCAAATTTTTACTGATACTCATTCAAACATATCTGAATTCATTCAACTCAATAAGTTGTTGATAACTCACAAAATAAAAACATAATAAATATTTTCCCTAGACATGTCTAAAGTCGACTTCATAGTTAACCTGATTTGATTTGAATTCAAAGCTTTTGAGAGGCTAAAACGTCAGAAACTATTGAATACTTATCGATTCAGTGTTCTGAATCATGAAAACATCACATATTCCAAACCTGGACTCCAGAATCCAAATTCATGGACTTGACCAGAGAGGATTTCACTTCGCAGGAGTTTTTGCTATATTTTCTCGGATTTTTTGGTTCTGTTCTTTTTTTTCATTCTGTAAAGCTTAACATAACTTATACGCATGATTTGAGTTAGGAATTAAAGACAGTCGTCTCACAATTAACATGTCTTTTTGACGGAACCAACTTTCTACAAGTCAGTCGAAGTGTTTGGACTCGTCATTTTTAATAGAGAATGAAGCTTGTTCTTGAAGTCTGATAAGAATATAAAAACCAACTGTCTTCTAAACAAACGGTGCTATTCAGTAACTCATGAATTTAACATTCGTAACCGTTATGATGACTCTACATGCAGATTGTCTAGCGTGTACTGGCGTGTACCTGGGCTAGATCTCTATCCCTTGGGTAAAAACTGTTAGGAACCCCGAAACAAAGTTTTAAACCTTTATTATCTCTTGCACAATGTTTCTAGATAAAATAAAGCTCGTTTGCTTTTTCTTAGGAATCAGAGGCTGATCTCTATTCATGACGTTATTATAGGGCTACTCCAGTGCTCATTAAGTCAACGGTAAAGTCACGAGTTTTGAAATTATGAAAAAGATGATTTGGGAACTGATTCATTGACATAAGACACTCCTTTTTTGTTTTCGGAGTTTTGGATGAAGCTTCATTTTCAATCAAGATGACAACTCCAAACACTCAAACCGACTCGCGCGATGTTGGTTCCGTCAGAAGGACATGTTAATTGTGAGACGACTGTCTTCAGTACTAAACTCAAATCAGGCGTATAGGTTTTGTCAAGCTTTATGAGATGGAAAATGAAAACAAAATTCAGAAATCCGAAAAAAAAATAGCAAAAACTCCTGCGAAGTGCAATCCTCACTGATTAGGTCCACGAATTTGGATTCTGGAGCCCAGGTTTGGAATATGTGATGTTTTCATGATTTAAAACACTGAATCAACAAGTATTCAATAGTTTCTGATGTTTTGGCTTCTCAGAAGCTTTGAATTCAAGTGAAATCAGGTTAACGATGAAGTCGACTTTGGACATGTCTAGAGAAAATAATTATTATGTTTTTATTTTGTGAGTTATCAACACCTTATTGAAATGGCTATATTTAGATACGTTTGAATAAATATCTGTCAAAATTTGAAAGCAATCGGACAACTTATGGCTGAGATATTACCAAAAAACCAAAAGTGGAAATGTTTATGTTCGCGACTGTATGTGGGGTGGAAACGGTGCCTGTACAGGCGTGAAAAGTGTATGTGTGCTCCTTCGCACTTTACTTCAAACGAGTTTTTATTTTCTTTTTTAGGCCTCACATATATCGCTAGAAGCATGGCCGTTTTCAAACGCGCTCTAATCTCAATTTTGCAGAATGAGTACGGTAACTCTCACAACGAACAGTTAGATCTTTGTGGATACAAATTATCATTCTTACTTTCAGTTCATTGAAATTAAAGGCTCATTACTTGAATCGTTTTGTGTTTCGAGGCGAAACCGCCTACCGTACTAAGTGCCCGATTTACGGAAGCCAGATTTGCTCTTCCTTCTTTCGTGAATATTCCGAATCAAATTTCTCTGCAAAAAGGCGAAAATTAGAGCGGTTCGAAGTCGGAGAGAAGTATTTGGATTATAACTCTAAAACAAGGTCGACAAAGCACTTTTTGAAATCAGTTCAATCATTTTCAGCGTGCGCTCAGAAGAGGAAGCTTTCTTGAAAACCTAATAATTCAAACTCACTACTTGGACAACACCCGCCATTGTAACAGATTCCGTGTTCAGGGTCATCACACATCGGGTTGCTTGGTGCACATTTCATACGTTGATCTTCTCTCAAAAACCCGAAACCAGGACATTTCGGTGGTATCAGATCACAACAATGCTTGTGGTTGAGATTGAGACGAGACTTGACGCATTTCTGCCTATAAAACAAAAATGCTGGATATCTCGATAATAAGATAGATGCTTGTGAACGTTTATCAAACTCGCCATGCTTGCGGACACGTGTCACCATCTTCGCATTTACCAACCGATGGCTTGCCGCCTGGACAGGTGAATTTGAGACAGATACCGTTTCTAATTTGTTTGTTGAAAGTAAATTGTAAATGGTTATGATCCACACACTGGTGGCCGGCTAACGATCGGCAGTCATCTAAATGTGTCTAGTTTCTTCACAAACACGGAATAATAATTGTTTTGATATTATCTTAAAAATCGAAATATTTGCTCACTAAGAGTTGCGAGGTATTCTTCTGACAGAACTGACATTATCTAGCAGAAAATACGTTAAAAATATTCATCTGGCGCGATAACTTATGATCTGAAATCTGTTTTTTACAGTTTTGTTCAAAAGAAAATTTTCTAATCGTCAAAGTGAATGGATGAAACTCACCATCAGTGTCGCAACCCACAAGGTCGTCAACCGTCGTAACTTCGTCAATCAAAAATTCCCCTTAAACGAATTTGGTAGTTGTGATACATTCATCTCATTGTATTGAGCGCAGATAATAGGAAATAGGAAAATTTCCCTTCTGGTTTGTAATATCTCAGCCTCCATTAAAGCCGCTCTAAAACCTTCAACAACATATCTCCTCATACATTCTCGGGCAATTCTGATCGCTCATTTTCGCTTCTATATACAGTGCCGGGCATAAAGATACGAACCCAAAAACTTTTTGGCTTATATCAACCTGGGAGTTACGGATTGGTTTGTGAACTTCAGAGATGTTGAAGAAAACATTTTCAAGCACTGTCTAGTAATATGGGAACAATAGGACATAGCTGGGCAGTAAATAGATCATTTTCTTAAAACCATTCAAAATTGACTTTTCCCTCTTTCCATTTAATTTTCGTTTCTTTTCATTCATTAAATATTTCTCTGTTTTCAAGTGCATAGTTATGATAGTTTAGACTATTACTGTAATGAATCACAAAAAATCCATTCGATCGGTGATTTTTCGATGCCATCACATGAGATTGAAGAAGTCGCATTTGACTGAAAATCCCGCGAAAACTATATCAACTTTTTATGAAGTTTTTGTTGCTCCAGATGAACTAACTCTTTCTTAAAAATTGATATAAACAGCTTTTTCATTGTTTCGACACTTTTCGAAGTTACCTGGAGAAGATTCCAGATAGTTTGCTTTGGAAGTTGTGGCTTGCCTTCTCAAAAATTATCGAGTTGTGGTCAGTTTTTCATTCATGAAATGGAAACGCTATGTGGTAGATGTCCAATTCTTCGTGGACTCATTCTCTACACTACTACTGTCAATTTGAGTATCATGGCGTACTCGAGTCAATCATCTGAAAATATTGCAAGAGGGTCAAATGAAAATGTACGAGGAAGCTTATTTTCAGCTTGCTACAATCTTAATTTCTAAATTATGTTGTTGCTGAAAACAACTTTTTTACATTCAAACATCTCACTCAACAATTTTCTCAAACTTCATTCTCAAAGAACTTTGATTCAACCGTTTTGACAACCACAGACCGCCTCTGTAGAACCCTGCACATTCGGTCCTCCTTTTACTCTAGTTCGGTTCTCTTCAAAAAACTTCAAACCATTCTTTAGTAGACGTCTAGATTTTTAACTGAACTAGAAACATGTTAAAAAGGTGTCTACGAAGAATTGGACATCTACCACATAGCGTTTCCATTTTATTAATAAAACAGTGACCACAACTCAATAATTTTCGAGAAGGTAAGCCAGAAGTTCAAAAGCAAACTATCTGGAATCTTCTCCAGGTAACTTCGAAAAGTGTCGAAACAATGAAGAAGCTTTTTATACCAATTTTTAAGAAAGAGTTAGTTCATCTGGAGCAACAAAAACTTCATACAAAGTTGATATCGTTTTCGCGGGCTTTTCAGTCAAGTGCGACTTCTTCAATCTCATGTGATGGCATCGAACAATCACCGATTGAATGAGTTTTTCGATTTTTATTATGTTAATAGTCTAAAATATCATAACTATGCACTTGAAAACACGGAAATTTTCAATGAATGAAAAGAAACGAAAATTAAATGGAAAGAGGGAAAAGTCAATTTTTATTGGTTTGAAGAAAATGATCTATTTTATTGCCCCGTTATGTCCTATTGTTTCCGTATTTCTAGACAGTGCATGAAAATGTTTTTTTCAGCATGTCTGGAGTTTACAGACCAATCCGTAACTCCCAGGTTGATATAAGCTAAAAAGTTTTAGGTTCGTATCATTATGCCTGGCACTGTATGGAGAAAAATCTGATTAATTACCCGAAAAACAATATTTGCCGGGGAAAGGCTTATTATTAGCATTGACACCCGTGTCACACATCTGGCCCTCGGGACAATCAGTCTGTTTTGAGCATTGTGTGAATGTCAAACTAATCGGGTCCAGTTTTGGTTGCAGAAACTTCGATGCGCTCACAAGCATTGATATTGGGGCTCCTTAAAATATTTTTATTTTCTGAAAAAGGCTTATTCTTACTGCAACAAACACTAGTTGCGGTGAAATTTTTCAGAGCTCCCGACCACACAACAATTGTATCCTCTGTCTCATATGGTCCACATATTTCTTCAACTAACTTAAAAGATAACTCGTGTATTTTCACAAGCAAAGTTACCCGGACATAGCCTACATCAGCTTTGAATAGGGAAGCAAGAAATCCTGACTTTTTGCAAACAGGCGGCACTGAAATATAACTTTGGATTGGAAAAAAAGTAAGAAAAACTGCAGACAGCACACCTCGGCAAAGGCATAAGACAATAAAACCGCTTGGCAACCACTTTGCCGACCTCCGCCTTCATTTTCGAAAGTGTTTGTACTTTAATAAATGTTTCATTTGACTTAATGAACATTGCCGACTGTTTCCAACGATAGTTTCACCTACTTCAAACATTTCTACGTTACGATTTGTGAATCTGGGACGAAAAAAAAGTAGGAAACGTAAAATTTTTTGAACTACAGTAACGGAATTTGATCTACTCTACCGATTTTCTTCACTTACACTTTTCAACTGCGTTTGCCGCAGTGTGGACAGTGGAAAAAATCAAAAACATTATTGCGGAATCTTGAGAAAAAATCAGAAATGTAAGGACCTATTCCCCCTGTACAATACTGACGATGTAAACAGTGATCCATTACCAGTGCCAGATAATCATCTCACTATAGTCTTATAAGATGAGCATTTTGTGTTTAACATTAAAGTCGAATCCTTTCATGTACCACAGGTGTTCTCCACAATTGTGTTATACAGATGTACGCACCCTTATGACCAACCACCACCATCATTCCATGTCTCTGTCCTGACGCCGCAAGGTGTCTCACAGACCCCAACCTTGTCGACAATAAAGATTTCTACAAAGACATGTTGAACTTCATAACATATAAGTACCGTCAAGGCTTATAATGTTACAGAAGAAACTGGATACTGGGGGACCAGAAAAATTTCTGTAGAACTATATTATATAGAACAAATTATCGGAAACGTAAAACGATCAGTTGAAAGTGATCGTGAGTAACAGCATCAAGCTTGTAAAACTTTTATATCTCGAGAAAAACATAAAATGATTGAACTCACGACAACATGCAGGTCCTCTACCCGGCGGTAACATTTCGTGGCATTCCAGTGGTATACCATCTATTTTATAATTGCTACATTTATTTTTAACAGCACACCCAACTGTTGGAATGTCTCCGCTTGGACAGTCTGCAATCATATTATTAATCGAAAAATACTCCGCCCACTTTTAGTGATGCAAACTTTTGAGCGGTTTCTTTGATTTTGGTTGGGGGGGGGGGTCAGGATCCTCTCCGGAGAGGAATGCAAAAGTGGCCAAGAAGGCATGGGCATATTGGCAGTCGATTGACAAGGCAATTTGTTGAAACACCATCGTCAACGTCAAGAAGGCCTAGAAATCAAAATCCAAATCAGCCTTGTCGACAATAAATTAAGGTTACCACAGAAATGTTGAGACTACATGACATATAAGCACCGTCAAGGCTTATTATGTTATAGAAGTACTAACACACACGTGAGGTACTAACATCATTAACACACAACCCTAAAATACAATCACAGATTCTCGGCGACTCATTGCCATTCCCACGTGAGGTCCTAACTTTGTCTAGAAAAAAGGTGCACCTCGTGGTCTTTGTTGTAATCGGGGTATCTTTTTGAAATACACCAAAAAGTATGCCGGCATATGAGATTCGATGCTTTGATAGGACTGTTTAAAAATAACTCACAATCCAACAAGGAAACAATTTCGGTAGCCAAACAACCTAAGACAATGAATAATTGGCGCAGCAACATCCAATCTGAATCAAAAATTTTTTTACCGAAAAAAGAAAAACGAACACGGAAACAAAGGTTCAATCAGAGTGAACCTTTTGTGAATAAAAAAGTATTTCCTAAATGAAGCGACTGAACGTTTCAGACGTCCACGTAAACTAACGTTTATATTCAATTATTCTGTTCTAATCTACCAGTTCTTTGAACTTTTAATTGTAAACATTGTTTTAATTCATGAAAATTCTTGTTCACTGAGGTATATGAAAACTCGAGTTAGATCTGGGTAAGAATGGATTGGATCTAGGAAAAAATAATATGGAAACGGTACCGGTACGATCTAACGCACTTTTCCCTCTGGGAATTGAAAACCGACAAAGTTCTTTTTATAGTTTTCATCGATCATTTTCAGTCGTTTTCGTATTTTTCAATTGAAACGTTCTGAATATGAATGATTTGTGTCTAAATCACACAGAAAATGTTTAAATTGTAATAATCAAACGCAGTTAATACGAAAAAGTGTACTGAATCGTTTTTATTAGGAATCATTTTTTCATTTATCTTTGTCGACACCTCAAATTTTAGGCTTACATGGGAATGCTACCAAAAACCCACGAAATTGGAAGGTCTGACTGGGTTCTAGGGTTTTCAAATACGCTGAAGATGATAGAACCGGTGTCAAAAACTGCTATGTCGACCTTGTTTCAGAGTTATGAGCTAAAAACCGTGTGAAAAGTAGGTTTCATATGCATAGATCACTTTACACCTCGCTAGACTATATTTTTATGATAGAAAACAGTTGAAAACCTATATTTTCGTTGAAATTTCTATGATTCTTGGATTCTGGGCCGAGAAATCGTTGTTTGAATGTCCTCAAAAACCGCTATATTGACCACCGAAAAAGCTACAACACGTACGCGAAACCAAGCAAGGAGGGTAGTCGAGAAGTGAATAGCGTTCGAACACGACGCCGGTGTCCAAGTGGTTAAGACGTGAAACCGCTAAACTTTTTTGATTTTTTTCACTCGAGTTCGAATTTTTTCTTGTTAAAACTTTTTTGTTTTTATGTTGAGTGATGTAATAATCATTTCCGAACAGAGAACAATGTCCGATATCGGTTTTGGTAAGAAATCCTAACGGAATCAAAAAAAAGTTTTGTAAATGGGCATATTTCGACTTCCACGAAGCTTCTCGATTCTTTGCATCGTTATTTTTGAGTTGAATGGTTAGAATTCACCTTGTTAACAAAAACAAAAAAGTTTTAACAAGAAAAAATTCGAACTCGAGTGAAAAAAATCAAAAAAGTTTAGCGGTTTCACGTCTTAACCACTTGGACACCGGCGTCGTGTTCGAACGCTATTCACTTCTCGACTACCCTCCTTGCTTGGTTTTGCGTACGTGTTGTAGCTTTTTGGGTGGTCAATACAGCGGTTTTTGAGGACATTCAAAAAACGATTTCTCGGCCCAGAATCCAAGAATCATAGAAATTTCAACGAAAATATAGGTTTTCAACTGTTTTCTATCATAAAATGTAGTCTAGCGAGGTATAGATTGATCCATTCATATGAAACCTACTTTTCACTCCGTTTTCAGCTCATAACTCTGAAACAAGGTCGACATAGCAGTTTTTGACACCGGTTCTATCATCTTCAGCGTATTTGAAAACCCTAGAACCCAGTCAGACCTTCCAATTTCGTGGGTTTTTGGTAGCATTCCCATGTTAGGTAAGGTTCAAAGCACTAGTTAGGTACGATGATAAGATTTGATCAAAGTTTAAACTTGATTATCACAAAAAAATTTTTCACCTTGTAAGCCCTCCTTGAGGAAATGATTCTTAATAGAAACGATTCAGTACACTTTTTCGTGTTAAGTATCAAACGCGGTTTTCGAAAAAACATTGTCATTGTTATGCAGACGGTCAGTGTAATTTGAAACCTCGTTTTTTATTTTAATTCCGCCCGTTTTTGTTACTTCTTTTTCTGTTTTCATGTGTTCTGTAACTATTTTTGTTCGATGTCATAGATGAATATCATTATAACCCATATTCACACCAACTCAATAGTGATTAGTGATTCAGAACTCTGATTCGATTATCACTTTCTACCATAGCTCATTATTACTTTTAGTGCGAACAACTCTCATATGTATCATTGCCACTGATGTTTCCCACTTACATTCTAAATTCGTACCAACCTCTTCTTTGCCACTAGCAGTATGTACATTACTTTTTCGTGTCTTTTTTGTAAAATTGACCATGCACGAGCATAGGGCGACTGGATTGAATTGTGAACTAATCGCGCAAATTTTCTCCTTTAGGCTTGCTGTGATAGATGGTGATCAGCATTGTTCTTTTTTATTTTCTCAAAATCTTTTGCTTTTATGCGATAGAATAACAAGCCGACATGACACGAAAGCTCTCATGAGAATGGTGGAGTAATAAACTAGATGCCTGTAAGTTAACAATAGACGTTTACCATGATGTCTATGTAGTCTTACTTTGTGTTCGAAGTCTAATAAAAAATTTATTGGGAGTCACAAAAGTTCGATACAAAGCATGTAGCAATCAGGAGAATTGACGAGTTTATATTACAAAAAGTAGGCATGTTCAAAAAGAATTTCGTTGTAAAGTAGTGAAATGAAGATTTATTCAAGAAGTGAACAGGCATAAAAGCAAAGCCTTTTATCCCGTTTATATTTAGGTCACGTGTTCACGTGCTCTGTACGATGCTTCGTCGTAACATCCTTCTTCGTCCAATGAACTTCGTATCTTTCTCGGTCCGGGTTCATGATCAGTCTTCGAGTAGTCTGCCGTGGTCGTTGTGGAGCCATCGGTGGTGCTGGTGTGTTTCCTTGTCGGCCTTGAGGTGTCTGGGGCGGTGTGATTGGGTTGGATGGTCTTGGTTGGTTCCAGTTCGTTCGGTATCGAGTCGATTTCTTCTAATATCGGGTTGATGCTTTCCCTTCTACGTTTCAGCTGGTTCTTATATCGGATGACTATTCTTCCGTCCATGTCTATCTGGTACATAACAGCTCCCTGTCTTCGTTGGATGATAGCTGGGGTCCAGGTCGGTTTTCTAGTGCGGAAATCTCTTGCGTAGACCGGTTCGTTGATAACAAATCCTCGGAATCTGGTTCCATGATGTCTGTTGAGCTGTGTTTCCATTTTGCGGTTCCTTCTTCCGGTGTTCGTGATTGTCTCTGGTCTTCTAATCAGGTCCGACGGTGTTCTCGTGTTCCTTCCCAAAAAGACTTCCGAGCGGAATGCCGGTGTGCGTAGTCGTCTGTCGTACTTTCTCGTGCGATTTGTCGTGATGGTGTTGTCTCCCGTGAGTGCTGCCTTCAGTTCGGCGTTCGCTGAGATCCAATCCAGTCCAAGCAGTGTTTTTGTGTCGGTTACGTAGCAGATTCCTTCAGAAGGCGTCCCACTTATAGTGAACTGACATTTGAAACTCCCTCTCACAGGGATTCTCGTACCATTTACTGAGTGTAATGTGATCGTGGTCTGCTCCAGTTGTGAACTGTTCTTCAATTTCCTCCAGTTGGCATGACTGATAAGGGTTACGTCGGCACCCGTGTCTAGTTGCATCATGATCTCAGTCCCGTTGATCTTGACTTTCTTGAATATCCGATGATCTTCATGGCTGCTGCTCCTGACTTCGTTAATTTGTCTTCTTCTGTGGCATGCGATCCGTAAGTGTCCCTTCTGTCCACACGAGAAACAGGTGTGGTTCTGGTATGGACACTCGTTCCTCCAGTGGTTTCCTCGGCAGGCTGGGCACAAAGTCTTCGGCTTTGAATTGTGTGTTTCGTTCGACTCTTCGTTTTTAAGTGGGTCCTGGTTGGGCTGTTGGTCTGCATTATTGCTTTTCGCTTGTCGGTGACGAGGTTTGTCAACAGCTAGAATTTCGTTGTACAGGTTCCCAGTTCTTCTCTCTTCACTCATCATTTTGATGTCCTCCCTTGACGTCATTGTCTGCTTCACGATGTCCATGAGTTGTACCAATGTGAGATCCGGTTGCTCCTCCATTTTTCGAACTGCTAGTTGCCGTAGCGGTTCATGTTTCTTATCTCGGAAAGCACAGACCCAAGTCAGACATTCGAATTGATCGTCGCTCATCTCGCGCCAACGAGACGAATTTATGGCCGCTTTCATCTTCGCGGTGAATTCCGTAAGTGGTTCGTCGTTGTATTCGAGTTGATGTACGGCAAAGCGACGTGCGAATATTGTCCTCGCTGGATCGAACAGCTTCTTGAGTTGATACACCAGCTCCTGTAGCGAGAGTGAGCTTGGTGAGCGTGGTGAGATGATGTCCCTCAGTAGTTCGAATGCTTTGGGGTCGAGTTTGAACCGGATGAGTCTTGCCTTGGCGTCATCCTTCAAAGCTGTCGTCGTGTCGTCGATCATTTCTTGATAACGTTCCAACCATGAGGAGAATGTGGAGCCGTTTTCTGGATCGGGCTGGAACATCGGAAGACGTGCGGCGAGTGTATCGATTGGATCTATGGATTTTGACTGGTTATGTGTTACTCGACTGTTCATAACCTCTTGCAATGTCGTTCGATATGCCGAATTTTCTTCCATTAGTTTCTTGATCACTTCCAGCAGTTCTTCATCTTCCTTCTTCTTCGTTCCTCGTTTTGATGATTTGCGTGAGTTCGTCATTGTACTTGATCGCCAGTTGTTGTAAAGTAGTGAAATGAAGATTTATTCAAGAAGTGAACAGGCATAAAAGCAAAGCCTTTTATCCCGTTTATATTTAGGTCACGTGTTCACGTGCTCTGTACGATGCTTCGTCGTAACACTCAAAATCTTTTGCTTTTATGCGATAGAATAACAAGCCGACATGACACGAAAGCTCTCATGAGAATGGTGGAGTAATAAACTAGATGCCTGTAAGTTAACAATAGACGTTTACCATGATGTCTATGTAGTCTTACTTTGTGTTCGAAGTCTAATAAAAAATTTATTGGGAGTCACAAAAGTTCGATACAAAGCATGTAGCAATCAGGAGAATTGACGAGTTTATATTACAAAAAGTAGGCATGTTCAAAAAGAATTTCCAGAAGTTGAATATTCTTACTTATCTACCAAAAAGAATTACCTTAACTCTAAATATATACCACTCAAGCTCAGGGTTACATAAGAAATACAATCACTGAACGGGAGGCGGAACTGAGAATGAAATGAGGTCAGAATCCCATGCTATTTTCATAGATTTGTACTACGCTTTATTGGTCACTTTTACCTTGAAATTATCTGTTTCGAAATTTAACGACAGCGGTAATACAAATCTATGAATAGAGACGAGAGGGCGGCGAAAATGCAGAACAGTATGATACACATGAAATTGTACACACGAGTCCAAATAATAGGAACATCTTGGACCTGATTTGTTTAGGTTAAAAACATCCTTTCTCACTCATTCTCTCTCTCTCTCTCTCTCTCTCTCTCTCTCTCTCTGTCTATCTCTCTCTCTGTCTCTGTCTCTCTCTCTCTCTCTCTCTCTCTCTCTCTCTCTCTCTCTCTCTGTCTGTTTCACTCCCTTTTTCTGTCACTCACAATTTCGTCATCGTCGTAGTAATCAATCTCCATCTTCGTTTGATTCCCAGAACACAAACCAGTGGTAATATGGGCAGTTTTCCAAAAGCCAAGAAGGCAGAATTCATTCTCTGCGCAATCATCTAAAACGTTGCGATGGCCATTTTCCGAATTAGAAAAAAACTAACCATTTTGTGAACAGAATGTTAGCTTCTTCCCACTGAACTTCAACCTTGACAATGAGCGTACTGTAAATCAGACCATGTTGGTAAAGCGGTTTTTTTCATACCATTATGCACCCGATCGAAATATTCTAAACACGAACTGAATGCCCTATTTCAATCGCTAAGCAACGTGGCATAACGTCTTGCAACTTGAATAATGAAACGTGTTCTCACGTAACCTTATTCTCTCGACGCGTCATCTTGAGAATTCTACTGTTCTAAACTAAACAAGCACATCTATCTGCCCGAGGGGTTGCTTACGCATGACTCAGGCATCTGCCTCCATTAACGGAGCACAATCTAATGTAAGAGAAGATTATAATATATTCAGATATCTAGTCCGTCAGTGTAAATTAATGAGACTTCTCATACTCACATGCATAACAGAACTTGATGGAAGGGTCCGTCCCATTCTTGAACAGCGGGTTTACAGGAGAGCCGCAATACTCAGTGTTGTTGGTGCACCCCCTATTCTCGTTGCACACTTTGTACGCACCCTCTATTTCCACAGGTCGTGTAAAAGTCTTTGTGTGCGTCAGAATAGAATAAGGTATAGCTGAAAGAGTTAAAGGATATATCGTTATACATAATCCACTAACGGCAACACGTCTCCTCCATTGTCTTGGTGTACATTTTAACGGCATCTGATCGTTGATAGCCCGTAGCACAACCCCCATCGGCCTGCAGATCAAAATCTCTCTCACCTTCTCTTTCTCTCTCTAGCCCTCTCTCTCTCACTCACTTCTTTCTTTGCTATCGATGTTATCATTTTGGTTTTCAAGCAAGTGTAGACTCCTAAATTTTTTTAATTCAGTTAAATTTCCGCTTTAAATCACCTTCTCCACAAATTCCAGTGTCTGTATTAAGTTCCGTTTTGTATCCCTGGTGACAACTTTCTGTTGTCTTGCAGTTAGCTGAATTTGCAACTTTGCGAAAAGAGAGAGAAGTAATGGTTTACCGTCATTCGCACAGTACACAATCTCTTTGAGAGGTCTTGATGTTCCAGGAAGTGTGGGGACTAAAATATTGATTCAGAATGTTTATAGAAGAATGACCTACAAGGATAACACAATGTATCTTGTTTCAACGTTGGCCCTCCTGAAATTCGCCTTTATGAATTTTTCAACCGTGAGGTATCTTCAATTAGTAAGAAATTAGTCCTCGATAGGGGTGCTTCGAGCCCTACGTACTACGCTTTTTCACGCCAGTTTTGTTACTTGAAACAAAAAATGAAACGAAAAAAAATTTTGTTCCGCGCAGCAAGTTCGGTTGGACTGAGTTAAAAACTTTATGCGCATCTCCACGCCAACAGAACCTATCTGATGGCGTTTAGAACGTTCTGGTCTGACTTATATGAGCTGAAGGCAGGCCGCGGAACGTCAGTATGACCAAATTGCCTTTTTTCATGGTAGGGGAAGGGAAACATTGAGATCGTCTTCTGTGTTCCCAAAGATTTTGAATTATGGTAAACTCACCACTTGAGTATTTTATGGTTGTGAGACAAGTTTCGCCCTTTTTACACGCATCGAGTTTGGTACATTTCCTAAATTTCCCATCCTCCGTTTTTGTTGGGATTTCCCTTGCGTCCTGAGGTGCTCTAGATGTGAGAAGTGCGTAGGGAATATCTGAATGCGTGTATTGTTCTAGTTACTAGTAGAATTGGCACGAAAGGAGCATGTTTCACATAGTTTGATGTGACTTCATGATGCGCCGTATGTGGATGGTACACTTGACTTACAACAACATAGAGAGAATGGAATCGTCCCTGACTTGCCGATTTCATATCCATATGCGCAGGTATCATTGACAGGGATCTTAATATGGTTTCTATATTCTGTTTTTGTAAACACCCACATTCAAGCGGAAATATGTTTCTGACAGATATTGATCGATCACTTTCTTGTTCGTGTGCTCTCCGGAATCACAAGTGACACGCCCTGCATATTGTTGTGTTGGTATTTTTATGTTCAAAGCCTTACCACAACAACCACGATCGTAGACTTTCGGTCCTAATTGCACGCATTGCTGCGATGGGTCACAATTGGATACCGTCTTGCATGGTTTGCTTGACTCCGAACCATCAAAACATGAGAGTTCTGTAGATTGATGGTGTAATAAATTAACTGCTGACTCAGATTCATGAAGCATCTTTTAAGACCTATGTTCTTTTTGGCTTCAAAAACTCAAAAACCTATGAGCATAGTCAGAATGTACAATTTTGAAAAGGCAGTGTAATCAACTAGCCGATTATTAATTTGAAAAAATCGGTTTAATAGATTAACGGCTTGATTAAGTTTTTAGTGAAGTGATATGAATTTACTCTTTGGGGTGGTTTTCGTTGTTGTAGATTGGACAGCGGTGGTTGTCGTTGTTGTAGGCTGGATAGCGGTGGTTTTCGTTGTTGAGGAGCTGGTGGATGCAGGACTGGTCTTACTTGAAGTCGATGTAAGAATTTCTCCTTCGCATAGCTGAAGAAGTGACTGTACATAGAGACAAATCTCTTAAATTCATTCTTGAAACCAAACTCACCATGCACGAAAGCAAGAAAATATATCCAAGAAGTTTGAGCTGTAACTTCATTGCTTGCACTAAAATGCGAAATGACCTGTCTCACGTCTCGAATGATTATTTTTCTTCACGTCACGTTCAATTGTTCGAATTTGTTTTTTTCAGCCATTAGTGGCCACATGATTGACCGGATCCTCTTGATTATAGTTAACAAGCACGAAGTCCTCGCTACACTCGGGGCCCCTTTTTTCTTCCATTTACTTTTGCACTCTCATCCAAAATTTACTACAAACTCCTATTCACGCCAGAATTCTTCAGCATTACAGATCCCACTTTTTTGAAATTCGCATGTGAATTTTATTTTTGGCCATAACTCCTAAACGAGGTCGGTGAAGCAACTTCTGATAGCAGTTCCATCGTCTTCACCATATTTGAAAAGACTACTCAGACCCATAGATTTTTCCCGACTGATATACTTCCCATGCACATATATCGCTAGAAGCATGGCCGTTGAAAACGCGCTCTAATCTAAGTTTTGCGGAATGAATACGGTAGGCCTACCCTAGGGTCGGGACTCTCACAACGTACAGTTAGATCTTTGTGGATTTAAATTATTATTCTTACTTTCAGTCCACTGAAATTAAAGGCGCATTACTTAAATCGTTCTTGTATTTCGAGGCGAAACTGCTACGTACTAAGTACCCGATTTACGGAGGCCAGATTTTTTACAGGTAGAGGAAGCTATGTGCCAATGTCAGTATTTTCGTTTTTGATTTTGTACAGTTCATCCAAAATTTTTCAACAAACTTGCTATGTGCCAGCTAGCGAGCTCGTGATCAAACAAGCGTGACATCACTCAGGTTATAATCGATCGTCGAAGTTCGATGATTGAACGAGAGTGAGTCAGATGGAGAACAAAACATTTAGCCATGAAAATATTTATTCACGAGTTCACAAGAGTGGAGAGAATGATAGCTAGTAACAGAGATAGCCAAGTAGATGGACAAACTTCTTTGATTCGAACGCCTCCCGCTACAGCCAGTTCTGGTGGTGATTGTGAAGTCGATGTCAATGGTTTCAACTGAAAAACAGTCTATTTCATTGTTATCATGATAGCGTTTATTTCTGCATCGACCTTCCCTAAACGTTCCAGCCGGATATTTATTGATCGGAAGAAATAGGAAAATCATTTGAAAAATTGATTCCACGCCATTAGAGCGCATTTTTGTAATCGTACAAAAAAGTCTTGCCTGTATGATTTTTTTCATTTTTTCAGATCAAAATATCATTCTTGTAACAAAAATTTTCTACATTAATACTTTATGACGTTTCCTGCTGAGCAAAAGTAGCTAGGTCTCAATTCTGAATCCGAATAACACACAAGTTTGATTCCTGTTCAGTTCATGAAACCACGTGTTTGTCAATTTCTGATTTTTACAACGAAAAGCTCACCAATAAAAAGGGGTTGGTGAAACAGACAAGATTTGGTTCACCCAAATGACCAACTTGGGCACATACTTCATCTTCAGGGCAGTTCATGCTGTTGATAGTGTATTGATTAGTTTTCCTCCTCTCAGAACTCACTTCTCACAAAGACCAGAAATTACCAAATCCCCATAGTAGTTGCTTGTATCCCCCAGCAGTGCCATATTTCCCTTCTCATCTTTGAAATATGTCTGGTCGACGCGAACTGTCTTCACAGCATCTTCAAACTTGAGCAGTGTTCGCGATGGTTGAGTCAGCGATGCTGAAAACACCCAATATGCAACTTTTGTACCTTTTGTATGTTAGCTAGAGACGTGTAACTAATTTTTAATATTCAAAATGCATTCATCCTTCAGTTTGGAAAAGTCAGATTCTTAACTTTTCCGCCTTTTTTTTTATTTCCGACGCGATTTTCGACTCCTAGTAGTTCAAACTCACCACTTGGACAACACCCGCCATTGTAACATATTCCATGTTCAGGGTCATCACACATCGGGTTGCTTGGCGCACATTTCATACGTTCATCTTCTCTCAAAAACCCGAAACCAGGACATTTCGGTGGTATCAGATCACAACAATGCTTGTGGTTGAGATTGAGACGAGACTTGACGCATTTCTGCCTATAAAACAAAAATGTTGCAGGTCTCGATAGTAAGATAGATGCTTGTGGACATTCATCAAACTCGCCATGCTTGCGGACACGTGTCACCATCTTCGCATTTACCAACCGATGGCTTGCCGCCTGGACAGGTGAATTTGAGACAGATACCGTTTCTAATTTGTTTGTTGAAAGTAAATGGGAAATGTTTATGATCCACACACTGGTGGCCGGCTAACGATCGGCAGTCATCTAAATGTGTCTATAGTTTCTTCACAAAAACGGAATAATAATTGTTTTTATATTCTCTTAAAAATCGAAATGTTTGCTTACTAAAAATGCATGGTATTCTTCTGACAGAACTGACATTATCTAGTAGAAAAAAACGTTCAAAAAGATTCATCTCGCGCGATAACTTATGATCTGAATCTGTTTTTTTTTACAATTATTTTACTCGTTCGCAGAAACTATCTGAATCTGAAATCTGTAGATTGACGACAGACAGATAGACGATAGATAGATAGGCAAGGTCTTTGCTATTTCTCTCTCTCTTTCTCCCTCTATAATCCGAGTGCGACCATAACTTATGCTATTGTTGCTAGAACCAAGGCACTACCACGCGTAGATTCCTGCCCTTGCAGGCATAAGTACTCACGCAAACGTAACCAACAAAATTCGCGCGGATGAACGGATAAAACTCACCATCAGTGTCGCAACCAACAAGGTCGTCAACCGTCGTAACTTCGTCAATCAAAAATTTCCCTTAAACAAATTCTAGAGTTATGATACATTCACCCCAGTGTATTGAGCGCAGAATATAGGAAATATTCCCTTCTGGTTTTTTTGTAATATCTCGGCCTGTTTAGTTGTCCGATCTCCGTCAAGTTTCCATTAAAGCTGCTCTAAAACCTTTAACATATAATCCTCCTACATTCTCGGGTAATTCTGATCACTTCTACTCGCTTCCATATTTGGAAGAAAATCTGTTTTATTACCCGAAAAACAATATTTGTCAGGGTAAGGCCTTTTATAACCATCGAGAGCCGCATCACACATCTGGCCCTTGGGACAATCAGTTTGTTTTGAGCATTTTGTGTATGTCAAACTAGTCGGGTCCACTTCTGGTCGCATGATTTCTGATCCGCTCACAAGCATTGATAATATTGAAACTGAAAATACATTTCATTTTTTTTTTGAAAAAAGGCTTATTCTTACTGCAACAAACTTCAGTTGCGGTGAAATTTTTCAGAGCTCCCGGCCACACAACAACTGTATCAATTTCTTCATATTTTCCACATTTGACATCTTTAGATAACTTGAAAATCAATGTAACGCGTGTATTCTCTCAAGCAAGTTACCCGGATTACGCCCACATCAACTTGCAATGTGTAAGCTTTAAATCCTGACTTTTTGCAGATAGACGGAACTAAAATGTAATTTTAGATTGGAGAATAGTAAAAAAAAATCTGCATACAGTGGGAAAATGTCAAAAACAAGGGAGAGAGAGAGAAGGATAGAGAGGAAGAGAGACATAGAGAGAAGGATGGAGAAGAAGAAAACATTGTGAGAGAGAGAGAGAGAGAGAAATGGCAAAGACTTTGCCTCTAAAACCACTTCTTTTTTTATTTAAAAGTCGGAATTTGTGATTTTGTGATGAAAAGAGGGCTCAGAGCGTAGCGAGGATTCCCTGCTTGTATTCTATAGAAAAAATTATCGGAAGCGTAAAACGATCAGTTGAAAATTATCGTGAGTCACACCATTAAGCTTGTAAAACTCCTACGAATAAAGTAGCATGAAAACCAGAACTTTCGCAATTAGGCAACACTGAAATGTTCAAAAAAAAATTCTAAAGACAGTGAAAAAAGCAATCCGGACTCTTGAAAAAAAACAAAAACACTGAGCGAACAGAAATTTTCGGTAGAGGGATTGTCGTGAATTACAGCAAAGTTATAAAGCTTGTATATCTTTTATATCTCGCGAAAAACATAAAATGATTGAACTCACGACAACATGCAGGTCCACTACCCGGCGGTAACATTTCGTGGCATCCCAGTGTTTTACCATCTATTTTAAAATTGCTACATTTATTTTTAACAGCACACCCAATCGTTGGAATGTCTCCGCTTGGACAGTCTGCAATCATATTAGTAATCGACAAACTCAGGTAAAACGTTCGGTGTCCTGATAGAGTAAAAACGGTGTCCGGACTGAGTCCAGCAGGTTTAGCGAATTTTACCCATATAGGCACGGTTTCTATTCTATCCAGACACGGTTTTTACTCTATCCAGACATGGTTTTGACTCTATCCAGACACGGTTTTTGCTCCGCCCAGAAACGGTTTCTACTCTATCCAGACACGGTTTTTACTCTATCCGGACACCGTTTCCTATCCAGACACGGTTTTTACTCTATCCAGACACGGTTTTCACTCTATCCAGACATGGTTTCTACTCTATCCAGACACGGTTCATATTTTATCCAGACACCGTTTTCAAGCAAAAATAATACAATATGCATTTAAATATTTATTGACATACTAAAAAATTTTGAAATCTGCTTCTTCTTCCATTGGTTAAAGGTCTTCTATTCTTTCCAACGCGTAGCGTGCCAAAAATCTTATTGTCCTATCAGTGTTGTCCACATGTTACGATGTTCACCGAGGTCTTCTTATTCTGAAATATTCAAACGTAAGATATGTAGATTTTTATGCTTGTATTATAACCAAACATAGGAACAAGACAGTCTTGTTTAACTCGACGCAATGAATTTAATACAATGTCCGTCAGATATCACACAATCAGTATTCATGACATGAAAATTTGAAGGTTTTGAATTACGAAAATAACGACACTGGCCCTGAATCTCAGTGTTCTTGAAGCTACAGGAAAAAGAACTAGTACTTACCATTTCGAAAATAGAAGAACTTCGTGCGTCCAAAGCATATGCTCTCCTGACAGACGGAGATTGCAGTCTTCTCTAGTATTGAAGTTGAAGGAAGCCTGTAAACTTTATACTTATTATTTGTGCAAGGTTATTTCGCAGAGAGAATATGAAAACAGGGCACAATCAACCTTTTTTTTATAGACAATGAGCATATTTTCGTTCGAAATATAGTCTTTTTGAAAAATTGAGTCGCGTCAATTTGTTGAAACGGGATGAGAAGAAATTCTTTTTACTTTCAATAATCTCAGTCTGTGAAAAAATCGGGAAAAATTAGAAAACAGAACGAAAATTTAGGATAAAAAACAAAATTCAAACACGTTCCGTAGAATTGTACGTGGAGCGCGTTCCCACAAAAAAAAAATCGGTGTCTGGATAGACTCATAACAGACACGGTTTCTACTCCTGGAGGAATCGTAAATCATATGGACACCGAATTTGAAATCGGTATCTGGATAGTCTCATAATAGACACGGTTTCTGCTCGTCTAGGCATTGTAAACCATATGGACACCGAATTTGTAATCCGTGTCTGGATAGACTCATATGGACATGGTTTTCACTTGTTTCAGACACCGTAAACTGTACAGACACGAAACGTTTTACCTGAGAAATCCTCCGCCCATTTTTAGTAAAGCAAACTTTTGAGTGGTATCTTTGGTTTTCGTTGGGGGGGGGGGGAGCGATGCCTCCAATGCCTTTTTTCCATTGCCAATAGCATTGGCAGTCGTTTAAAGCAATTTGTTATAACACCATCGTTAACGTCAAGAAGGCCTAGAAATAAAAATCAAAACAAAATCAATTGCATTGGCAATCGACTGCGAAATAGCAGTTTTGAAACCAGTTCTATCGTTTTCAGCATAGTCGAAAACCCTAGAATACAATCAGACCTCACAGATTCTTGGCGAGTGGTTGTCATTACCACGTGAGGTCCAAACATTGTCTAGAAAAAAAAGGTGCGCCTCGTGGTTTTTGTTGTATTCGGTGTTTTTTTTAATACCGCAAAAACTATGCCAGGATATGAGGTGCGATGCCATGATCTGACTGTTGTGAAATATCAAAAATACAACTCACAATCCCTCAAGGAAACAATTTTGGAAGCCAAACAACCTAAGACAATGAATAATTGGCGCAGCAACATCCAATCTGAATCAAAAAATTTTCACCGAAAAAAAGAAAGACGAACACGGAAAAAAAAGGCAATTAGTAAAATGCACTCCGTTGCACTCTGCACTCTGCACTCTGTTTTCAAAAATAGAGTGCATGCACTTTTTTTCATTGCACTCCATTTTCAAAAATGGAGTGCATGCACTTTTTTGTCATTGCACTCCGTTTTCAAAAATGGAGTGCATGCACTTTTTTTCTGCACTCCATTTTGAAAAATGGGTTGGTTCGTAGTTTTACCTTCTGAAAAGGAATTTTTGAACCTAAGTAGTAACAGATGTTTTGATGTTCATGTCATGGAGGTTACTGATGTAAGTTTTATAACAATTATCAAGTCCCTTTTTTTGATGAATAGAATTCATCAGCAAGAAAATGTGTTTTCTTTATAAAGCATACTCTATTTTGAAAAATAATTTTTTAAATGTCAACACGTAAGAAACATTTTTATTTTTTTCTTTCAGACGTGAAATAGGAACCATGGTGGTTTTGAAACGATTGAGAGAAGCCGTATCGACACGAAAAGTTATTTAAAACATATGTAAGTTTTTCGTTTCTATTTTTGGAATAATGTTGAGTGTGGAAGCTAACGAACATAGTCAGCTCATTCAAAGAAAAGAATTATCACGTCACACTGATAATGTGAATGACTTAAATGAAAATTGCTAAGCAAAAATATATGAAATATTCAGAGGCGACCTTGGACTTCATTCAAATTGACGTTGGTGATTATGGCGTGCTCGTGACGCGGGATGATGTTGATGGCTCGAAGGGCGCAGAATTCCAATCAGTGACTGATCAAGGTAATATTTGACTTTAAAGATAAGATTTCACTCAGTGGTTTGTCTATGGATGATTACAGGAATATTGCTAAGCAGAAATATATATGACATATTCAGAGGCGACCTTCGACTTCATTCAAATTGACGTTGATGATGGTGGCGGGCTCAGGACACAGGATGATGTTGACGGCTAGAAAGGCGCAGAATTCAAATCAATATTCAGTCAGAACCTTTGCACTGTAATAGAACAAGTTTACGACTTCTACCCAGAAGAAAAGTACGTTCATCTGAAAATTTCGTTGAGTATTGAATATTTCCCTCTCCCCAACACAAGTTGATCTTATTCTCTTGTACCGTTGTTCATTTTTTCATATTGTTGAAAATAAATTTAACATCTTTTACAGATTAGTTTTTCAGGAATCAATTTCGGAACTAAACCATGATGCATGTAAGAACATTCAATTAGATACATAGAATGATAGGCGAATATTGAACTAACAGCTTGAAAATGTGATTTTACAAATTATCGTTTCAACAAATTAGCACTGTTCAATTGAATTTTTAAGTGTTAAGAAAATCGAAAGAATATAAAAAACATGTTTGAAATATTTTTGGTTAGCTCTGGAAAAGTGAAAGTGAAGACTTTGTTACTACTTAGGTTCAAAAATTCCTTTTCAGAAGGTAAAACTACGAACCAACCCATTTTTCAAAATGGAGTGCAGAAAAAAAGTGCATGCACTCCATTTTTGAAAACGGAGTGCAATGACAAAAGAGTGCATGCACTCCATTTTTGAAAATGGAGTGCAATGAAAAAAAAGTGCATGCACTCCGTTTTTGAAAACGGAGTGCAGAGTGCAGAGTGCAACGGGGTGCATTTTACTAATTGCCAAAAAAAAGGTTCAATCAGAGTGAACCTTTTTGTAAATAAAAACTTATGTCCTATATGAAGCGACTGAACGTTTCAGACGTCCACGTAAACTAACGTTTTTATTTAATTATTATGTTCAATTCTACCAGTTCATTAAACTGTAAACTATGTTTTAATTTATGAAAACTGCTATCTATGAAAAAGGTATGTTATTTTTACGGCACATGTCTCAAAAAAGATTATATTAAATATCAATCAATTTGTCCTTGTCCAAATTATTCAAACTGAATACGCGTGGTTCGAAAAATTCATTATCTGAATTCAAAAATCATTATTATCAAATTGTCACGATTTGACAAAAATCGGACGAAGTAAAGCTTTTCATAACGGGATAATCAATGGGAAGGGTGCACAATCGAGAATACTACCGGCATCTAGAACTTATGTTTAATGTGAAATTATGAATTTTGAGAGTGACATCATGTGACATGGAACAAACTCACCGGGAACACTAATGATTCTGATCATGAAAGGTTTGGTCAAATTCTGACTAATTGGGTAGTGGCATGTCTAAAATTCTTTTAAATCTTCAAGACTTACTGTCTTTTCATTCCTCTAGGGAATGTTCTGAATGACCGAACTTTCCAACAGAGGATTCATACAAGACAAGAAAAACAGTCCCCCGAACTATAGCACAAATTGACTGTATGAAGTCAGTGTGGCAGGCATGTGGCTTCCCAGTGTCTAAATTGAGCGCGCCGAAAATGGACACTAAGATGATACTTGCCCACCACAACAAAACTTTTGTTAGTTTTTTAAAAAATATGATTGTTATTCAGGGAGTGATGGTTTTCGTGATGGGATCATGACTTGCTAAGTGAAATTTGTTTGAGCCGTTTTACTTCGTTTTTATGTGACGAGAATACCTGTAAACTTGATGTAAAAATAAGAAGATTTTGCAATGAGAACCACTAGCCTCTCATGGACGTTGCACTTTCAGTACTGTTGGAAAACTGGTTATAACTTGAAATTCAACTTTTCAACACTAAGCTCCTGGAGTGAGCTCCCACTCACGGTATGAAGCTACATATTGGTGTGAAATAGAAAATCACCTGTCAACAATTGCCTGTACGAGTCGATCATGAACTCTGCTGTACGTCAGCGATACGGTCGACGCGATCAACGCAACACCAAGGATGAACAGTCGGAAGACCAATGAGGGCAACATTACGCACTCGAGCTGGATCAGCACAAACTCGATTGGCCAAATTAGGATCAGTATGCAGACCTGGAAATAGTTTTTGATTATTTTTCTTCAAAATTTCGTGAGCTTAGAAGAAGGCTAAAATCATCAAATTTTGTGATAATATGTCTGGAAAGTCTTGTTATTTTACACGAAATTGGCTCAAGTTTACAAGGGAACCGCCCACTTTTAGTTAGGTCATTCTATTTTCGGTAAGGGAAGGTTGAGAGGGAGACAGAAAAAATCTACATTCTAGCATAAGATTCGTAACTTTGGAGGCCCGAGCATAGTGAGAGATTGAATGAAATATCGAAATCTCACCAAATATAATCCAGACGCCGCCAGACAGAATGGTACGTTGGTCAACACCGAACTACGGAATGGCGGTCCCTTGGCGAACACCACGTAGATCATGATGTAGTGGAATGTTGAGACGAAGAAGATTGCCGTTCCCTTAAGATGTTAAAGTCGTACAGAAACTGTATCGATATAATACATACCTGCATACTTCGTCGGTCTTCGTTACTGTGACTTTCTGGAGGCTGGTAGGGAAGAAACCAAGGTTGCAGTGTGATTGTTGTGAATACCAGTAACTGAAATTTAACAATTTAGGTGGAGACGTGCCTTTTGAGTCATAGGTACCAGAAAAGTAATATTCATCACTCCCATATCTGACGATTTTTTCTCATATTCACTCACCGTTTTTAAAATTTACCTGTTATTAGGTAAGATTTGAAAACAACTTTTGTGAAGACCTGAGTTTTAGAATCAGCGTGAAAACTAAGAAAAAAGAAAAGTGCGCCTGAATATTAGATAGACTCGTCGCGTCTATTCAATTCAGCAAAAATAGTCAATTAAAAAATCATATTTCGGTCTTCTCCAATATTTCTTATCTAATCAGAACTATGCTAAATTGATATTTTCGAAAAATCACCTGGGCCAATCCTCCTATCGTCAAATGAACGAAAAGCCCGGAAAGGGTGTGAAAAGAGAGTATTCTGCTTGGTGGCGGTCGGTTCGCCAGTTTGGCGTATGGTGCAGTATGTGCGAAGAGGCATGATAGCACCGTCACGATGGCCAGGTCGATGAACAGGAACTGAAGTAGTTTTTGGTTTTTCGTTGGGTTCGCGTGGAAATGTGATGAAAATTGTGGCAGAAAATGAGAATTTTCAAACTTTATGAGTGGAAATGTTCAGAAAATACCTGTTTCTGAGTGTAACTTCCAGATATCCAGTAGAGCAGAAGGATTGAAATGAATTGCGTCAAGGAGTAAGAAGTCATACAGAGGAACGAGCCGAATGACGTCACCAATGCTGCGCGACCCTCACTGATGATGGTCGGGACGCATCTGATGTCGGCCACCTTCGATGTGAATGGAGCAGCAATCGATGCCTCCGAGTCGGACAACGAGATGCCTGCGTGGGCTGACTGTAATCATTGAATTGGAAAAAGCATAATAAAAAAATTTCAAAAATTCAATTGAAAGTTATGAATATTTCAGAGAAAGAGAGAGGAGGGGGGAGGGAGAGAGAGAGAGAGAAAGAGATAGAGAGAGAATCAGCGGAAGCTTTGCTTCAAAAACCGCCACCATTGTTTTCAATCAAGAAGTAATGGAAAACTGAAAAAGGGTCCCGAGCGTAGCGAGGCCAAGTCTGCTTGTGATGAAATATTCATAACTTTCAATTAAATTTTTGAAAAATAATATTTACGTGAACATCACACGTCACATACGTGTCATCTGTTCGACTCTTTTTGGCCCTGCGAGGTTTTAACTAGTAATCAACTACTCTGGTAACGAAATTCAGTGGTTTCTCGGTAATTATTTGTTAGTTTACAGAAAATTTTTGGTCGTTTTCACTAATTTTCAATTGGTAAATGGCAGTTTTCGGTAATTCTCAGTGAAAACTACCGAAAATTGCTGAATCGCAGAAAATCAGCGAGAAAATACTGAATTTTACCCGTAAACAACTGAAAATTCCATTATAATGATTTTTTTCAAATTTTCTTGCTTCAGAATTTCGGTTTTAACTTTCATATAATTATCAAAACACTCACTTTCAAAGCCGAGCAATCGTTGGCTCCGTCACCACACATGGCTACCGTGCACGATGCGTGTTGCAGTTGTTCGACCAACATTTGTTTCTGATCTGGTGCCATTCGGGCGAACACGTCACAAACACAGACGAGCTGTTGGACCAAGTCAGGATACTCGTGACAGATCACAGCGTATGTCATTCCGGAGATGGCGAATTGTGCGTCTGATCGGCAAAGCTTCGACAGGTCTGATGATGATGGGCTGCTCTTTGGGCTCGTTGAGCTCACTCCCTCGATACGCTGAAAAGAATTACTGAGAGAGAGAGAGAGAGAGAGAGAGAGAGAGTTTTCTCGCCAAATCTGAAAATTTCAAAATAATCTCACCTCAGTGATCGTGATCAACGTCTTTCCGTTCAAGTCGAACTGACCCGGCCTGTGCTCGACCAAGAACGTTTTCTTGTTCGGCTTGATGATTGTACATTCCCTCGCGACGCTCAGAGCCGTCAGAAGGTTGTCTCCAGTTACCATGACCGAGCGTATCCTTGCCTTGTTGAGCCTGTCGATCACTTCCGACGTCACCGATTTCAGCTTGTTTTCTAGGATGACCAGTCCGATCAGGGTGAGGTCCTTCTCGACAACGTTTCTGGTCACTGCCTGTACTTTGACATCACTAGAGTCGAAAGATTTTGAGGCGATCGCGATGAGTCGGAAGCCGTGCTGCGTGTATTCTTCGATGACTTCCTGGGAAATGATTATGATCTCTCTCTTTCTCTCTCTCTCTCTCTCTCTCTCTCTCTCTCTCTCTCTCTCTCTCTCTCTCTTTCTCTCTCTCTCATCTCTAAATCAAAATCTCACATGGAAATGTTCGGGTACAGATTCTTCCACGCACAGATTTCCAATCATTTCCGGGGATCCTTTGACGTAAGCCGTCTGCAAATACGATACTGTAACATGATCACGCCAATAAAAAACTCACAATAACATTGGGTTTCCTGCTCGACGCCACCAACACTGACATTCGCTGCAGTGCCGAACTGAACGAGAACTGGCGGTGAACGATCACATCTCCGTAAACGTCGTCCGGCGAATGCAAAACTGTCGGTCGAAGCGAAGAGTCGGACCCGTTGGAGTCGACGTCGCAATCCTCTCCATGTTCTTCGTCGACGGCATCGTCTTCGAACGAGAAGCACGTCTGGTGGAAGAGAATCTCATCCAATGGGTCTCCGCTTAGTTCACCGTTCATTCTGAAAAATGGAACCGTTTTTTTCAAAGAAAATAAGTTTTCAATCTACGCAGTAACCGGAGAACTATCCGTGTTCAACTCCACTTTTGAGGAAATACAAGGAATCTTCTGTCACGTTTAATGTTGTGCGCTATGTAATACACCACACTCATCGACAACGTCTTTTGATTTTATAATCAACTCTGGAGATGTTTCAATTATAAAATGGATTATCGTCGTCGACGGTGTTATTTTTCTAGGAACAGCATATTCTAACATAAACAACGAAATTGCTTCTTACGGTTTTCTCTGGAAACGAAGTATCGTTGATATGAAGTTCATACGTTGTTAATGGCGATTTATGAAGTTCGTGTGCTTTTGACACATTTCATGAAGTTTATGCCCTCTTGATAGGTGTTCTATGAAATTCATTGTTTGTAGATATCTATGAGCCATGACGTAAATGCGCTGTTGATATGAACCGCCTATGAACTTCATGTCAGAGGTATTTCGTTTCTAGAGTATGTTGTAAAAGGACTGTAGTAAATGTCTAATCTGTTTATCAAGCGTCAAGTAATAATCCCAATCTGCAATCCGCAGTAAGCAGTAGTTTCTTTTTGTAATTAGTTGATTAGGTTGAGAGAAAAACTTTCGTCAGAAGCCAAGTCTCGAATACTGATATCAAGCATTTTCTGATGCCGTGAGCCAAAGCAGATTATGTCATTTACATAGTTACAGACATCAGATTGAAGAGTATCTACCTACCACTCTTCTCGAATAATCTTCAAGGAAAATTTACCTGGTTAAGGAATGACAAGTCGCCATCGCTTCAAACATCTTCTGGTGTTGTTCATCCCTTTCCATGGTCGTTTCTTCATCGCCGAAAACAACTGAATTCGCATCGACCCTTCTGACCGCGTGAAAGTTCAACCCGTCTTCGGTCAGAGTACCCGTTTTGTCGAAGCAAACCTGAAAAACTGATAATTCTGATGTTTCAGAACAACTGCTTTTTTAAAGTTTTTCGCACAAAAAAATCACATGAAATTCCGAAATGACTCTAGTTATGAACAATGAACAACAAAGTACAGTTCTTTGACTGATTTTTTGAAATTTTGCGATGAAAGAGTCAAAATCAAAATTTGCACAGCAAAAATTACCACATCGATAAGACCACATGTATTGATAGTGGATGGAGAGATGCAGAAAATGTTGTTCTTCTTCAGCCTTCTGGTCGAGTACAGTATCCCCACGCTCATGACAGCTGGAAATAAATACGGTTCACACTTTCTTATTCACTTAGCTCTCTCTCTCTCTCACACGTGGTATCGCAAGAAGCAGTTGCATAAATTTCCGATCTCTGTCAAGTTTTGTTCGTGAGATGAATTTCATTTGAAAAAAAGATCGAAGATTCAATGAGCTTAAATAAAATTCCGGATTATAATTTCCCTCATTTATTTAGTAAAATATTACTGCCGTGCAACCCTGATAAGCAGGGCGCGATCATGTGTTACGGTAGAAATCTCACCAGGTAGGGCAGGTGGGACGACAATTGTGACGAGATCCAGAGCTCTGATGAGAATCCGGAAGAGGTCACTTCCACGATAAAAAAGGACGATGGCGGTGTAGATGAATCCGAAGAACGCGACTATCGCCAACACACCCACCAGACGGAAAAGGTCCTTGGTGAAGCGAAAGTCGACTGGTTTTGGATACATGATGGATCTGACCAGTTGTCCTTTCATCGTTGAGAAGGAGGTTCGCAGGACCAATGCCTTCGGCTCTTGCCCTTTTGCCACTCTCGTCTGGAGTACTTGGGAGCCACAGAAGATGATATTCTTCCTGTGCGATTCGATGCTGAACGTTTCTTCGTGTCCATCGCTGGTGAGAGGAACCTGAAGATGAATTTTATTGAGGAATTTACACAGAATATCTTATTTTAGGGGTCAAAATTGTAGTTCCTACTGGTGCATTTAGGTTTATAGTATCTTTATATTAGGATCAGTTCGACTGAGGACTGCGGTGCACTGGTTCACTTAGGTTTAGTTACGCCAGTTTTGGCTTGATAGTACCGTATACCAGGGGTCCGGATATAGAAGGAAAAACATTTATGCTAAAACAGCCTTATTGAAATTATTATCTTATGTTTAAAATGAAAAATAACACTTTGCGGTGGAAAACATCCAGCGGTTTTTTCGATTTCTGAACAACATAACGTTGATTATTTCAAGGGTTGAGATACACTTCGTTCAAAAATGTTTGAGCCCAAACACAACAGCATAATTCTGACCTATCGACACCGTAACCCGCTGAAGGTCGGTTTTATTACTCACACTTGCGGTAATGTTCAGTTTCCGGACTACATAAACAGAAATTCACCTTCGTGATGGGGATTGACTCTCCGGTCAGGATGCTTTCGTTGACGATCGCTGCTCCAGACAGCATCAAGCAATCACAATGAAAGACTCCTCCGTCAGCTGGGATCACGAGGATGTCACCGGGCACCACTTCAGAAGTCGGAATAACACGCTTCTGTTTGTTCCTCAGCACTGTCACCACCGTATCTTCTGTTTGGACCATCGATCGGATCCTGAAACAAACGTGGATTCCACAATACTAACTTGGTTTCGAGAGTGTTACTTTTTTAGAAATGAATTTTTTTGGAAACAGTCGTTTTCTCAAATCAACTGAAAAATGCGGTCATTTTCAGAAATCTCAAAATAAACTATTGTTTCTGAAGTTTTCAGGAATTTCCGGTTATATAAAAGAGGATATTTTTTTTAAACCGAATATTTTTTTTTAGTACTCAGCCGCACTTTTTTCCTTAGTTCTTTCTCATAATGGAATTTTTGTTTTTCTTATAATGGAATTTGATTACTGTTGGCTGCAGATCCCAGATTGAATTTAGATTCAAAAATTGTGAAACTTTGACAGCTTTTTCTTCAAAGCGATTTTTTATTTGTGATAATTTTGAAACCACAAAAAAACCTTTTCTCCTGCTCTCTCGTCTGGAAGATGGTCACAGTGATGGTACAGAAGGTCATGAAGATGATCAATGTAGCGTACCACACATATTCATCAATGTACCATACGGTCACACTGAAAAAAAGTCATTTTTGTGCATGTGTTTCGGCTTTGTGAATAATTGATATTTTTCTATAAATTCTGAATGCAGGTTCTCCAAAAGTTCTAGAAGCCGTGGGAGAATGTGATAAAAGTCCTTGAACAACAAGAAGTGAGGTTTTTTGAAATCGGAACACATCAGAGTTGCCCGGATCTCCGGCCACTGTGAAGAATTCCACTTCCGACTTCAGCTCAAAATATAACTAACGATTTACAAGTTTCGTACTCTTTTAAAAACTTGTAGTCGTAAGATAAGTTTCGTAAAAAATGATGGAAAAGACAATGAATTCATCATTTACTCAATGTAGTCCATCTGACATGTGAGAATGAGTATCTAAACAAGATTTCTTTGTTGTTGTTTCATCTTCCGAATTTCGTTTGGAAAAATTTCACTTTCGCTTTCTGTTTAGAATAATTCTACTTTTCGCAACTAAGACACCTGGTAATTTAGTCAGAATAAAACTAATCTTTCAAATTGAACCTAGTCCATCAAGAACAAACCCTACCTAAACGCCTGGAAGATGTAGAAAGGTGATGCAATCTCTCTCACGATGATTCTTGGTATTGACGTCAGATCGATTTGCATTTCGTTGGTTCCGAAGTAGGATCTTCTCAGTTCCACATCGTTATCGGTCAGTCCTCCGAGGTTCACCGACGCGAGGATGTCATCTACAGTGGTCTGAACAGAGTTATGATTTCGTCTTCGGAACTCTGGATAAAAAGACTTTTTGAAAATAATTCTCTTGGAACATTTCAAATTACCTTGTTGTAGACCTGGTTAGTCGTAACCCAGTCATCATCGACCCACGTGTACTTCATTTTTCGGTAGGTGAACCAGCGGATTTCGTGTAGTTCCATCAGCATACCATTTTCGACAGCGACTACCTTCAAATAACTGGACTAGAGTTTTTTCTATCATATAGTTATACAAGCACTCTTCAGGGGCGCTTCGCGCCCCACATTTCTTGTTTTCACGCCAATTTTTATAATCGAAAGAAAGAATGAAAAAGTTAACGAACGTTATTCAATAAAAACGTGAACTTACAGACAACTTGGAACTTCTAGATAGCTCCATTTTTTAAAATTAAAATGCTAGGCGATAAATGGATCACGTTGAGGACACGTTTGAATTTCAAAACTAAGAAAATCCGTGCCGCGCAGCAGCGCGCGGTCTGATCAAATTAAAAAATTGATGCGCATCTCCGCTTCAACAGAACCTATCCGATGGCGTTTTCACCGTTCTGATCCGATTCCTGTGAGCTGAGAACAGGCCGCGGAAAGACAGTGTGACCAAATAGCCTTTTTTCATAAGAATAGACCAGTGTGAGAGAGAGAGAGAGAAAAAGAGAGAGAGAGATGAAGAGAGAGAGAGAGAGAGAGAGAGAGAGAGAGAGAGAGAGAGAGAGAGAGGGGGGGAAGAAATGCAGAATATTTAGCCATGTGGCATTTTCATGCAATCTTCAGAACTCAGGTTCAAGTCCCACCGCCAAATTTTCTTTCTGCTTTTTCCCCGATATTTGTAAGAAATCATACCACGGGTTCCTTATCTGATGCAGACTTTCTATTGACTTTGCAGATGTCCGATACATTGTGGTCATCGCTGAAATGGAAAACTATATTCATAGGTCGGAAGTAACTTTTTTTAAATGGAAGTCGGAGCTCCGTACAATTCTGGTACCCACTATCGTATACCACGGCTCCGGACATGGTTAGCTCTATTTTTGATCGTTTCATAGCGGAATTCCAGTCTTGGTACATTTCTAATTTCCAAAAACTCACACAACGTAAACCAAGTCCGCATCCTCAAAACAACATCTGGTTGCTTTGAAGTAGAGGTGAAGCTTGGGTTTCCAGTGTAGTAGGAGACGAAAGAGTCCACATGTGAAGAACGAGAGTGCCAAGACGATCAGCGACCGTGTCAGGGAGGTCTTGTAGCCGTAAAGTCGGATCGTTGACTCTTCATTCGTGTACGTCTGGTGGTGACGGCTGTTGCCGCCCAAGGGCATACGACTCTCTTTCTGAAATTGGCAATTAGGATGAGCAGACGCGGTACTGTTCCGGTAAGACATGAGCGATTTTCTCATCAAAAATCCTAGAAAATCGAGATGAAATCTATTTTTTCCCGAGTCCTCCTTTATTTTTTTGAAACTGGACTATGTAGCTCTTGTAAAATTATTTAGAAAAATGTTTGAATCATTTCTGAATTGGGATAAGATCTATTCTGGAAGTGAAGAAGTTTCCATGCCATAAAATTCTCAATTAATCCGTATACTTCCGTCTCCGAGACTAGACTCTTCACAAAAATTGTTCTCCCAACAAAATCTAAGCTTATTATAAGAGGAAATCACTGTTGGCTGCAGATTGCAGACCGTCATTTTTCAAAGAGTAAACTTCTTCACTCCCGTCTTTCTAGTATTCACGGATGCTCATGAGCAGTAAATGCGAGAATGTTTACATTTTTGAAAAAAGACAAGTCAAGTAGCAGAAACCATTGTACTTTTGATGTGTCAGACACAGATGCTCGCCACTGTGCCTACCACGATCACATCCATAACTGGCAAGTTGAATGTTGTCTATGACTTCACAACAATAATGTTGGAATCAGTCAGATTATACATAGAAAGTGACATCAAGTTATTGCAACAATCGAAAACTGAACCCAAGCTTGTTCGAACTTTCCCAATTCGAGAATGTAAAGTCACGATTTTTGCAATGATCGTTACAATATGAGGCAGTAGTACTGTAAGATTCTAGGCGAAGTGTAACTTTAGATATAGTTTTAACAGCAAATCATAGAATCTGAGACTTTTATAGAACAATTAATATGATTCAATTCCAATTGCACAGATCTTGTGATTTTATTGAATTGATTCGTCTAAACAATGGACACATATGATCACGGGAGAAGTTATTTTTGAAGATAACAATTATTGCCTTTCACTCAGCGGAAATGAAAACTTTCGTGATAAAACTGATGTGGTGAAGAATTTGAATGAAAAGTCTTCATGAATCGAAAACTGGACCATGAAAAGGAGGCACGTTACGGGTTGTACACTTTCTTATAGACAATACACCGTTTTCCGATAAATGTTCACAAAAAAAACACTATCAGGTTCAATTTTAATCGATCAGTCAGATCAAGTAGAAAGAAGCTTTTAGGAAAAAAACCAAGTGATAGAAAGAATCAATCCGAAAATGGTTGATCTATCAGACGATGATCTTTATTTTCACAGAAGTTGAAAGGTAAAGAACTTAAAACCTGTAAACATCTCCGGGAACTAATCTTCATTGTGGAAGGAACAATAAGGGCATTAGGAAAATGTCATATTTTATTCTGGTTCATCTTATGTTTCTATCATGATGAATCAGCTATCAAATAACGTTCAGACATTCTCGATTCGATGAGTAGGCGAACAACTTTGATCGGATCAAAGATTCACCTCCAATCGGAACGAAATGTTTTTCAATTTACTCGTGCTGACCAAAAATTCACTGTGTTTGATGGATTTGTAGAGAAAGTAACTCTCCGGGACACTACAGTCATTTGAAGGATTTTATCAGATTGGATTCAATCTAGATCAAATTTGTATTTTTTTTTCCTGATGGAAAATGGGCCTATAACCATAGAGTTGAGAAGAAACATCGCATCACACAAATTCGAGTTCATTCGTAGTTCCATTTCGACTAACGATCGCATTTTACTGATCTGTTTTGGATTCTCAACACCGTCAAAGTACAGTATCCTCGTCGAGAACTGATGAGTGAGCAGAAATTTAGTAAAATCCAACGAATCATCTCGGAAAGTTTCGTGCGAATTTGTGAAGTTCTTATCGTCGTGGAAAATGGAACATGACACTCTGGCAGAAAGTTTTAGGTTATACATGAATTTCATATTAGTGTTGATTGTCAACGCCTGTGAAAAATCATGATACCTTTTATTCAACGAAGCCTGTGTTTTTTCTAGAAAATTATTGTTTCAAGCCTTTTGATACAAAATATATCCAAAAGGTAGCTTTACTATCTCAATCGATGACAGTTAGCTTACTTTTACACAAAAATGCTTAGGGAAATCAAATTTCTTGGTATTACAGTATGAAAACATAGTGAATGCGTCCACTACACATTTTTTCGTTAGAAATTCCCAAAACACTCACCATGACAATACAGGAGGTAGCGGGTAATAAACTCAGAGAGCGTATCGAAATTTGATAATTACCACCTTATGACTTCAAAAACAGAGCTCTTGATAAGGAGTTAAAGATAAAATTTCGCTTTGTGGTAGATAACCTCTCATTCTCGAAGTTTCTCTATTTTAAACCGCTTTTCCTTGTAGTCTGAAGCGTTTTGGAGCCTCTAGGTGTTGCCCTATCAATGAAAAACGTGCTGAATAGCAATGTAGTCGGAATCTCGATAGATGTATGGGAAATATAACTATTAGGATGTACCTTTCAAATTACTGTAGTTATTTGACCTTTGAAACACCTAATAGTTACAAATCCAACGATTCTGTCTAATATTCACTTTTGAAAGCGCGCATCATGTCACATTTTCAGTCTGCAGTTAGCATTAATTTAACTTTTAATACGAGCTTATGATTGGGGAAACAACTTTTGTGAAGATCTCAGACTTTTTGGGAAGCCATGCGAACTAAGAAAAAAAAGTGAGACTGAATATTAGACTGATTTGTCCCGTCTAACAACTACTACGCTTAATGGTTCTGGAATGATGGTTGATTAATGGTTCCTAATGGTTTTCAACAGCTTTTCCGAATGTTCAAAAATCCTTTAAATAAAAGTTATAGGCTTTTGAAAACTTGCAGTATTACCATTTTCCTAAGCTATACTATAACATTCGTCTTAATGATAGATCGTTTGATCTTCAGAACCCTTTCTAATGGATTTCCAAAAATTTTCTTAAATCTATTCAGATATCCAAGAAAAAGTCGTTATTATGACTCAAAATTTTTATTCACTAAACAAAATTTTTCGATATTGTACAAACCCTATCAGCTATGGATCTGAATATCGATTCTTTTTGAATTCCAGGAAGAACAAAAGGAGTGAATAGCTATGAATATTCAATGCAAGTTCGCGATGTTCTTTTTTCATGGCCCAATAAATACCAATTTTAATATTCCACATGATACGAATAACCGGAATTTTTGTTGACAAAAATAGAAGATATCTTTGTGATTGGCGAATCTTTAAAAACGTGTTGAATGAACTTTGCTGTCGTTCGATAGTAGGGATACGAGAGAGAGAGAGAGAGAGAGAGAGAGAGAGAGAGAGAGAGAGAGAGAGAGAGAGAGAAAGTGAGAGAGAGAGAGAGAGAGAGAGAGAGAGAGAGAGAGAGAGAGAGAGAGAGAGGAGATCGAGAGAGAGAGAGAGAAAGTGAGTGAGAGAGAGAGAGAGAGAGAGAGAGAGAGAGAGAGGGAGAGAGAGAGAGAGAGAGAGAGAGAGAGAGAGAGAGAGAGAGAGGGAGAGAGAGAGAAAGAGGGAGAGAGAGGGGGAGAGAGAGGGAGAGAGAGAGGGGGAGAGAGAGAGGGAGAGAGGGAGAGAGAGATAGAGAGAGGGAGAGAGAGAGAAAGTGAGAGTGAGAGAGGAAGAGAGAGGGAGGGAGAGAGAGAGAGAGAGAGAGAGAGAGAGAGAGAGAGAGAGAGAGAGAGAGAGAGAGAGAGAGAGAGAGAGAGAGAGAGAGAGGGAGAGAGAAAGTGAGAGAGAGAGAGAGAGAGAGAGAGAGAGAGAGAGAGAGAGAGAGAGAGAGAGAGAGAGAGAGAGAGAGAGAGGGAGAGGGAGGGAGAGAGAGAGCAAGATAGAGAGAGAGAGAGAAAGTGAGAGAGAAAGAGAGAGAGAGAAAGAGAGAGAGACAGAGAGAGAGAGAGAGAGAGAGAGAGAGAGAGAGAGAGAGAGAGAGAGAGAGAGAGAGAGAGAGAGAGGAACGAGGAAGTGCTGTGGGATACGGAAGAATTTTCATCAGAAAACTGGTTTTTCTGTTCTGAAGACAGTGTAAACCATAAGTTCAACTAAATGTTTCTACCCTGATCGCATCATTTTTCATCAAAACGTTCTCCATTCTTTTTTCATTGAAAATAAACAAAAGAAGGTGATAAACACGCTGATTCGAGATCTTATCATCGGTTGAAAAGCAGTCAGTTTAGAGTAAACAAAAGAGGGGGGAGAGAGTGCCGTTAGGAAGAGTGCTTAGGGGGCAAAAAGGGAGATTTCAGGACACCATGGGTTATGAACCCGAATCCAGTTTGAGCTCTCATGAGCTCTCTACTTTTGTTCAAAGAGAATATCAACTGGGGTGGGATGAAAAGAAGGGTCTTTCAGTACTTTGACTTGAAAAAACAACTACGCACATAGCTTTCTCTACCTGTAAAAAAGTCTGACCTCCGTAAATCGGGTACTTAGCCTTGAAACACAAGAACGATTAAGTAATGCGCCTTCAATTTCAATGGACTGAAAGTAAGAATAATAATTTAAATCCACAAAGATCTAACTGTTCGTTGTGAGAGTCCCGACCCTACCGTACTCATTTTACAAAAATGCGACTAGCGCGCGTTTGAAATCGGTCAGACTTTTTGCTGGATATGTGCTACGTTGTTCTTGCAGCTCAGGAAAATGAAAGTAAATTAGATCTAGGAAAAAGTTAATATGGGCAAAAAATCTTATTTACTCTCCTATTTTCAAATGTCAAAAAAGATAGGATAAAATCAATTTTTTCGAATTCTGAGAAATACGGTTTCTTGTAACTATGGTTAGATTCGAAAAAGTATGAGTTTCGTTCCGATACGGGTCACATCCTAGATCTAATTTACTTCCATTTGCCTCAGAAAAGGGTTAAATTTGTTTTTTCGAAAGTTATTTAAATCTGGCCATTTTTATTGAGCTCAAAAAATAACTTTTAAAAAATTGATTAAAAATATAACAACTCCTGGTATTTTTCAAAATTCTCCTCAAATCACTCCTGGAATAAAATATCCAGAGTCTCAAAGCATTCGCAGCTGATAGAGCTTGCAATATTGTTACAGTACACATAGCTTCCTCTATCTGTTAAAAAATCTGGCCTCCGTAAATCGGGAACTTAAATTCGCGTCGAAATACAAGAACGATTCAAGTAATGCGCCTTCAATTTCAATGGACTGAAAGTAAGAATAATAATGTAAATCCACAAAGATCTAACTGTTCGTTGTGAGAGTTACCGTACTCATTCTGCAAATTCTGCAAAATTGAGATTAGAGCGCGTTTGAAAACGGCCATGCTTCTAGCGATATATGTGCAGTAAAACTTCACTGGCAAAGAGCCAAACGTACAATTATTTTGCTAGTAAGTTTCATTAAAATTCGTTTTTGTGAAACTATGTCCTCAGGGCTTGGGATGTGTCTGTTGAGGAGGAATTCTTCATTAAAGCCTGATTACGAGTGAATGACATCACAAGGATTGAAACTAGCCCAAAAATGCATATCTGGGGTGTTTTACACGATTCATGAAAAATACTATCAACATAAGACTAGGTTCTCTATAGATATACGGTTCCGAAGCCCATTATTTCGTGCTCATAGCGGCTATTGCTGGCCGTCACGGAGCTTATGAACTTATTCTTAATTAATATATAAAGTTATTATAAAGACTACTTTCAAACTCGTGATTTTAACGTTTTCACATTTTAAAAAGTGTTTTTTTGATTGCAATATCTCGTTTGTAGCAAAAAACAAAGATTTTTTTTACTTGAAATCTTCTTTATTCTACCTTCTTCGAACATGTAACTTAACGATATGGGTCCGATGTGTCTGATAAGAGACAAGAGTTGAAACTATGCCAAAAATGGAATTACTCTACACGATTTATGAAAAATACTATCAACAGGAACTAGTTATTTCAGAGATTTTACCTTTTAAAAATCATCAAAATTAGTAACTAGACATTTAGAAGATGAAAGCTAACGATATGGATCATATGTGTCTGCTGGGAGACAAGAGGTCAAACTATGCCAAAAAATGATGAATCGAGATTGTTCTACATGAAACGCAACAGATTTTAGGCCAAACGGGTGGGATTTGTTGAAGAAGCTTCGGAAATTAATATAACAAAGCGATGGATGGGAGATGCGAGCGCGAAACGGGAGATAGCCTGGAAACGCAGAGACAACCCCCTCAATTCCAACTGACCAAAGCAACTGAGGGCGAGTGAGAAAGAGGAGGAGAGGACGGTGCGAGAGCCACTGGCCACCCTGCTTGTCGTTGCAGGACCGGACATAGGTGAACCTGGGAAGCCTGTCATGGCATTTCTCCCAAAGTAGATATTGCGTCAAGATTTGATGTCTTCTTTGCTACAGATGAAAAAATACTCACGGAGGTAATCTAGATTACATCAGTAGTTACTTGTAGAAAATTTTGTAGTCGTTTAATTTCATATTGAAATTGGAAAAAAATTTTTTTCGTAGACCCCCATGAGAAAATATTCGCCTTAAAACAGACAAGCGACATCGGAATTATTGAAAATAAATCTCGAGGACCATTGAAATGTCTTCCTAGCTAAATTTATGTGAACGGGACTTCAGAAATGAAGAAAAAGAAGTTACACAGGTTTTGTAATCACTATTTTGACTACTTTTCACACGAAAACAAAAATACTTTTTCAAACCTTCGTCATATTTTTGCTGAATAAGCTACTCATCAACTACTATTCAAACAACTACTCCGATAGAGAAGTATGACATAGAAGGAGAATTTCATCACAGCATACCTCAATCAGTGTTGCGAAGGTTGATCCAGGACAATTATAACAATTTCGTTACCGAAGTATAATCCTACGGTAGTTTTTGTAATCATGATTCTATTACAAGAGGATTAAACTCGTTATGAGGTCAAAGTATTCTTGTTCATGAGTTTATGTATTTTTGGTGGAAATATTGTTGCGAAAGAACTTTAGATTATAACATCAAAACATACCAAGATTAAGGGACGGTGAAGCCTGTAAAAGATTTGAGAAAAATAATGCATTTGGAACTTGACGTTCACGTGGGGTCATTTTTATTGCCGAAAATAAAACAGCACATCAAAACTTCAAAAAAGAACTTTCAACGCGGTTATAACCTTGTAAAGTTCGGAAATCATACATCCAGGATGAGTTTTCGATAGGTAAGATTTTGATACATCGAATAAAAATTGAATGATAACAAAAGAGGATACACGATTGCAAATTCATAAGGAGAAAAGAGAAAATGAAGTGAGAATCCCAAAAAAAGAAAATTCAGTAGATCAAACCGGTTACTGTAGTTTTCGCGCAGTGAAATTTTTGTTCTTCGCCCGAACTATTCGCCGAATTCAGAAATTCTTAACGTCATATTGTCCATGTGGTTCTTTTGACTTTACTCCCTTCAGGTCTTTGGTCAACACTCCTTGTTTTTCTGCTTTAGCCCGGACCGATGATGTCATGATCATGGCCTAGGTATTATAGACGGCATAGATATTCTAGACCATAGTTTTATTTACGCGAATCATGTGTTTTCGAAACTTTTTTCTTTGTTCTGAATCTAGTTCTTTACGGATCCGTAAAGGCTTCTAGCTTATTTGCAGACTGTAGTTTTTAGCGTCTTTCTGAAATAAAAAAGATTTCTGAAATAAAAAGAAACAGAAGTTCAGAAAGTTCGCTGAGTATTTCATAACTATTGTTTTTTGAATTATTTCCCAATTGGTCTCCCGATTCTTAGTATTTCTTTTCATGATGGCAACAAATTAGTGTGTTAATTTTCTATCTATCACCTATTGAGCGTGCTCTACTGATAGATTTTATTTCGCGCCATGTGATTGTTAACACTTTATTTAACACCTTTTTAACGCGTCATGACGCTTATTGTCTTTATTAATTTTTTTATGGCCTAATCTACACGTTTCAGAATGGGAAAGTCAAGAAATAAGAATAAAGACAAAGACGTTTATCAGAAGAAAGAGACTCATGGTGAGTTATTTATCTTTTATTCTTTTTAAATTTTCACTTTAGATTATGATAGTGATGACGATGGCTCTGTGACAACCTATACTACTTGCGATGACATGGATAGTCTTCGTGGAGATATCGACAACGTCGACGACATTATTGATAAACTGGCAGAGCATATCGACAATGCCCAGCACAAGAAGTAAGATTTCTCTATTGAAATGAAAAATTCCCTTTATCAATCCCTATTTCCTAGATCTAACTTACTGTCACCCGGATCTAGTCTTCTTTCACCTTATTATTTGGAAAATGTAAATTAGATCTAGTTAACTTTTCTTCCTTCAGGTTCAAATGTCAAAAAAAGTATTAGTATTGAATCAAAGTTGTTGAATTCTGAAAAATACGGTTTCTTGTGGTCGTAGTTAGTTTGGAAATGTATAAGTTTTGTTACGATACATGTTTGCATCATAGACCTAATTAGTTTTTTTCTAGATTCAATTTACTATTAATTACCTGAGAACTCATACTACTGATACTTTTATAAGCGAGAAGTACTCATTGATTCAATTTCAGCGCTGGTGTTCGTCAGGCAGCCTTGCTGGGAGTCCAGAAGTCTCTAGCTTCAGAATACCTTCCTGATGTGGTTGAAAAGTACAAAGTTACGCTGCTTGACTTCATCACGAAGTACATACGCAACAAACCCGATGAAGAAGCTCAAGTGTGCGCCAAGATTCTGGCGTTAGTCGCCATTCAGATTGGTGAGATTTCTATTCTGAATTCCGAAAAAAAGATTCCGACCAATTTTAAGAAATTTTCCTGAGCATAACACACCTCAGGTATATATGAAAGTAAGTTAGATAAGTGAATACGGAAATGACACGATCTAATACACTTTTTCCCAAATTTGATCTACTTTCGCTTTATTTTTCGAAAAAGAGTAAACTAGATCCAGTTAACTTTTCTACCTTCAGTTTTCAAATGTCCAAAACATATAGGCCAAAGTCAAAATTTTTGAATTCTGAAAAATACGGTTTCTTGTAGTTGTAGCTAGATTCAGTCGTATTTTCAATGTCTTGTATAAATATAACATTGTTATATAAATCTTCCGACGGGACCACAAAAATGCTAGCTTCATGAAAAAACACTGAAAGAAGGTGAAACTAACCTTCCAAACATCTTATCCTGAAGTTGGAAAGTTAACATCGAAAATCTAGGAGGAGAAATCAGTGAAGACGTGGAAGATGCCCTAGCTGCACTTCGAATTATCGTAGCTGATCCGACGAGATCTGTCGGAATACGAGAAACTGCAGCCCTTTCACTAGCGCTGACGTCACGATTGGCATCAGAAAGTGATGATGGAATCGCGGCGAGCATTAAGGTAACTTTTGATGAATCTTAAGTAAACTAAACTTTGATATTTCGAAAAAATCAATCGAAGCCAATTTCACTTTTTTTCAAAACTTTCTCAACTTTTATTGTCTCTGGAATTTTCGTCGGGTTACCGAAACTATTTTCTTCATTTTAACGCTAAGATATGCCCAAAAATGATAGTAGTCATATATTTTTGACCGCACTATAGATCAAAGAATTCACGATAAATATTCATTTTTTCAAGTTGAACTATGTGAAAATAGAAGCATAATTCGTTGAAGAATCATCATCCCGAGAAGTAATGAATTTTCTAGGCAACAAGAACAGCATGGACCTCGATCAAGAATAGTTCGAAGTTTTCCACATTCTTCCACTCTGCGTTATCATCATGGTGTCTACTTCTTGCCGTAAGATTCAATTTTTTATTCGAAAAGTATTGATCGATTTATTTTTAGGACGCAACCGGAGAATCGCTTAATGAAGCTATCAAAGATCAGCCCAAGATTGTTTCGTTTCTTCAGGTATTTTTAAATACTCAATTTATAATTGATTTTAAAATAGAATTAGACTCGATACATACCAATCGCCTTTGTTGGATGTTTCTAGGATTTTCCAAACGATTTTAAACGGAAAAAACTTACATTTAAAATAAGCTTTTCCTGTTTTGATTGAAATATAAATTTACTGAAGTTTTTCCAGGAATTATGCATAAAAATAATGGAAGTCGAGAGTGAAAAACAATTGTGATACGTTTTATGTGTCATCTCAAAAAATGTTGTTTTATATTTATCCATGATCATAATGATTTTAAAATAGCAAAAATTGTCAAACTAGAATGTCAATAAAGAATAGGCACCGGAGTTGCGCTGAATTCTAACTTCCGTTAAAAGTAATCGTGCTATAAATTTCGTAAAAAATGAAAAATTCGAATTTGAGGAAATAAGACGAAAAAAACGTTATTTAGTGAGTCTAGTTTGTCTGAGAAAGGGGAGTTAAACCAAACTTTTGAGCAGGTTTCGAACGTTTGTATACCCCTTTGAAGTATTTACTGTAGCGGTCAAAAGTTTTACAAGTTTTTTTTTCAGTTTTAAGATTTTGTATTGTATTCATATTTTCAAATACGTCTTGTGTTCACAGAAAGAAATCAGAGTGATTGCTCATGTTTGATTGAAATTATGGTAAGAAATGAAAACTTGTAAAACTTTTGACCGCTACTGTTCTCTTTCCAGGCCGACCATCTGGACATCAGAATAGCAGCCGGAGAAGCGCTGGCCTATCTTCACGAATTCTTCGCTGATTGTCGCCCGGGCTTCCGGTTCCCGAATCATGAGCACGCTGTGGAGCTCATCAATGGTCTCTCATCAGAATTCACGAAAGGAAAGACCAAGAAAGACAAGAGGATCCAGAGATACACGTTTAGGTTCGATTTTTGAAATTTTGGTAAATCTTTTTTTTTATTTTGGTTAAGTTCGTTGAAAGCTCGAAGTAAACTCTCGGAAGACATATTGTTGGGGCCTAACTTTAAACAGGAATTGACCTTCAGCGTAATTCACATCCAGAGTTGGGACCTATCCAGATGTGTTAAGCAGGTCAAATAATGAACTTTTCATGTAGAAAATTTTTGCGCGTTTTTTGTTTGAAGCGAGATATTTTAATTTAAAAAATGTCTTTTTGAAATGCCACGTAGGCCCATTTTAGCCTCACGCACTACACAATTAGATCCAACAAAAATCAATAGCGGCGTGGTGGAGTGGGTTGTGTTCCTGATTTCAAAGCGGGTGGTCAAGGGTTCGAATCCACTCGCTGACGACTTTTTTTCTATTTTTTTCTATTTTTTAAAGTTTGACAAAAAAGTACCCCAACTACATGAAATTTCCTCCCGAAGTGATTTTCCAACGTTTTGTTTATGAAATTCATACTTAAAATACCCAACAAGTCTGTTGCCGATTTCTTCTATCACCCCTCTCTAGAAAGCTGGTGAAGTGATAAGTATAACTTTGACTTTCATCGAATACGACGTTTTCTCATTCAATTTGTGTGTTTTGACTGAAAACCGATTTGAAACCGACCATGTCGGTTAGTTGTGGTTGTCCTCCCTAATCATTAGCAATTCAACTTTTAAAGTTTGGATGCATGAGATATAACATGGTCATAACCTGGAAACAAAGTTCAAAGTAATAGTTGCAATTTTCTGATTCGTTGATCTGATTACTTGATAAAGTTATTTGGTGGCATCTGAAAAGTGATGAATTGATAAGTATGGTCATGAGCCAGTTAGCACGAAATCGTGGAGTTCAACTTCACGGTTATAGACCCTCATGAGGCCTCATCTACACTTCTGGATATATGCTTACTGCTCTTTATTAGAGAACGACGACAACTAACCGACATGGTCGGTTTCAAATCGGTTTTCAGTCAAAACACACAAATTGAATGAAAAAACGTCGTATTCGATGAAAGTCAAAGTTATACTTATCACTTCACCAGCTTTCTAGAGAGGGGTGATAGAAGAAATCGGCAACACACTTGTTGGGTATTTTAAGTATGAATTTCATAAACAAAACGTTGGAAAATCACTTCGGGAGGAAATTTCATGTAGTTGGGGTACTTTTTTGTCAAACTTTAAAAAATAGAAAAAAAGTCGTCAGCGAGTGGATTCGAACCCTTGACCACCCGCTTTGAAATCAGGAACACAACCCACTCCACCACGCCGCTATTGATTTTCTCTGTTGGATCTAATTGTGTAGTGCGTGAGGCTAAAATGGGCCTACGTGGCATTTCAAAAAGACATTTTTTAAATTAAAATATCTCGCTTCAAACAAAAAACGCGCAAAAATTTTCTACATGAAAAGTTCATTATTTGACCTGCTTAACACATCTGGATAGGTCCCAACTCTGGATGTGAATTACGCTGAAGGTCAATTCCTGTTAAGATTTAAAAGAAATCTGGTGTACAAAGAGATGAATTTATTGATATTTTCAAAATTTAAAGAGTCTAACCCAGTTTTTCGTTACTCTGTTTCAATACTATTTCAGGCACGGAAAGCTTGTGATTCAATGATTAACAAGTTTGCAAAAAAAGTGTAAGACTTGAAAATAATTTTTTCTGGTCGAAAATGTGACAGGAAAATAATTCCTGGCGATTTCGAGAAAGGGCACAAAATGGCATAGAAAATACCGAAAACCACCTAAAAATGTTGTTTTAAACCACTGTGGAGATTATCTAAAACTATTGTATCTTGTTGCTTAATGTGCGTGGTGTTAAGATCGAACATCTGCTATGTGCAGCAAGAACATTCTCCATTACACCACGCCACCCCTGATAAAATATTCATTAACTTTTTCAGAGACATCTCTTCGTTCATGAGTGGTCGTGGTGACTGTCCCACGGTGAGTGTGAAGTTCTCCTCTCAGACCCTGGTTCTGGACAACTGCGCGATCAAGTTGTTCTACGACGTTTGCTGTCAGGTAATTTTATCATGTATTTGATGAGAACAGCGGCAAAAAAGAGACAATTTGCTGTTAGAGAGTGTTTTGTGTTCCATGTATTCTTCCTCATTTTAGTCTCTATTAAACATAAAACATTTCTAAACGTTATTATTACAGTTTTCATGGAGTCTCACAAGTATTGATATCAAAAATGTAGTTAAATAAGCGATTTTGACCGACTATTCTCGGTCGTCCCGCCCATTTTGGAACGACCAAAAGTGATACACTATAAAATGTAAAATGTTGAACAGAAAATCAGAATAACCTCAAATTATTAAGATCCTCCACGGTGGAATGATGCGTCACCTGCAGAGCAACGAGTTCATTCGAGATCTTTTCGACCTCGGACCAGTATCGAATGGAGGAGATGGACGTACTGAAAAGATGGCCAAGGTATGGTTTCTTACATGGGAATGCTACCAAAAACCCACGAAATTGGAAGGTCTGACTGGGTTCTAGGGTTTTCAAATACGCTGAAGATGATAGAACCGGTGTCAAAAACTGCTATGTCGACCTTGTTTCAGAGTTATGAGCTGAAAACGGAGTGAAAAGTAGGTTTCATATGAATGGATCAATCTATACCTCGCTAGACTACATTTTATGATAGAAAACAGTTGAAAACCTATATTTTCGTTGAAATTTCTATGATTCTTGGATTCTGGGCCGAGAAATCGTTTTTTGAATGTCCTCAAAAACCGCTGTATTGACCACCCAAAAAGCTACAACACGTACGCAAAACCAAGCAAGGAGGGTAGTCGAGAAGTGAATAGCGTTCGAACACGACGCCGGTGTCCAAGTGGTTAAGACGTGAAACCGCTAAACTTTTTTGATTTTTTTCACTCGAGTTCGAATTTTTTCTTGTTAAAACTTTTTTGTTTTTGTTAACAAGGTGAATTCTAACCATTCAACTCAAAAATAACGATGCAAAGAATCGAGAAGCTTCGTGGAAGTCGAAATATGCCCATTTACAAAACTTTTTTTTGATTCCGTTAGGATTTCTTACCAAAACCGATATCGGACATTGTTCTCTGTTCGGAAATGATTATTACATCACTCAACATAAAAACAAAAAAGTTTTAACAAGAAAAAATTCGAACTCGAGTGAAAAAAATCAAAAAAGTTTAGCGGTTTCACGTCTTAACCACTTGGACACCGGCGTCGTGTTCGAACGCTATTCACTTCTCGACTACCCTCCTTGCTTGGTTTCGCGTACGTGTTGTAGCTTTTTCGGTGGTCAATATAGCGGTTTTTGAGGACATTCAAACAACGATTTCTCGGCCCAGAATCCAAGAATCATAGAAATTTCAACGAAAATATAGGTTTTCAACTGTTTTCTATCATAAAAATATAGTCTAGCGAGGTGTAAAGTGATCTATGCATATGAAACCTACTTTTCACACGGTTTTTAGCTCATAACTCTGAAACAAGGTCGACATAGCAGTTTTTGACACCGGTTCTATCATCTTCAGCGTATTTGAAAACCCTAGAACCCAGTCAGACCTTCCAATTTCGTGGGTTTTTGGTAGCATTCCCATGTTAGCTTTTTAAAAATGAAAATCTAGAATTTTGTTTTGGAAAACATGAATAATTGTACAGAGAGCATTTTTCTTTGAAATTTAATTCTCACTATTCTGAACTGGAAACACGCCGTGCTAGGAAGACGGGAGTGAGGAATTCGACACATCATAAAATGGTTAATTTCACAGTGTACTTGGGTATCCAAGAGTTGGTTTTTCACAAAAGTTGTTCTCCTAACCAAACCTAATCTCATTATAAAAGAAAATTACTGTTGGCTGCAGATTGCAGATTGAGATTAATACATGACGTCATGAATGCTGGTTTTTACAATGTGTCAAATTCCTCACTCCCGTCTTTCTAGGACTCTGTACTGGAAACATGAAATTTTCAACAAGTTTCAATTGACTTTTTTTTAGAATTTCAATTCTCATCCTCCGCAAGTCATTTTGATAGAAAATTCATAAGATTTGTCCAGTTCTGAAAACAAATTTTCAGATGGCAGTTTACGATGCCGCTGATAAGTACCGTAATCAAGTACGCGGAAGACAACGCGACAAACGGTCTGTTTTGTACTGATTTCAAACCTTATTCTGGCCTTTTGTGTACATTTACCCCGCTGTTCAACAATAGAAAATGAATGTCTAGATAATTTGTCCAAAAGTTTCGACCAAGCAAACTGTATCAATGATCAATGTACCGCCCGAGTTTTGAATTGACCTACTTTTGGTGAAACACTCTTGGGAAGCGAAAAAATCCTAAAACTATCCAACTTTTGAACTGGCTAATATGAAAAACCGCCTGATTTGTCCTACTTTTCTTGAAAAAATGAATCAGAAAATCACCCTGGCACTCTTTCATTGGCACAGTTCCAATAGTATTTCCACTTTTAGCTTACGGTTTCCACATACTTTCATTCACTGCTCCTTTCGTTCGAAGATTATCCGTAAACGGCTCTAACATCACTTACGTTTTTGCACAGAAGTAACAAGTTCAGAGATTGAGTTCTTTATAAAAGTCGTTCCCCTTACTGATGTTATAGCCGTTTTCGTACGATTTTTCGTTTTCAACTATCATTAGACCTATAAAAACCAACTTCATTTGCCCAAGATTCTCACAATTAAGCTTTTTCCCACGAATAGTTACCGCTAGACTGTACAAACCCCCAAATGTACCTCCACTGTATGTTCAGGATACTAATAAAAATGTCAACATTCATAACAACTTGAACAAATTAGAAATCAACTCGACTCGTCACCTTTCCAGTGGAACATGCACATCCATTGGAGTCATTTGAGCCGCATCCAGTTGCTTCAGGATTCTTCTTCTGAACACTTGATTTTATGATTTTTCTTTGAATTTAATTCATTTTTCTTATTTTCTCAGATCTTTCAGAAAATCATCGTCACTTTTTGAAAATACATATTGTACTCAAATTTTATACTCCGATATCCTAAAAACTTCGAGGTATTTTTGAATAGAAAAACATAGGCTGTTGATTTAAAACGCTTTTCGATCAATTAGTGACATGATTCTTGGAAAAATAGTTTAGACTTCTGGAGATCAAAAACTTTTGATCTAAAAAATTTTGACTAGAAAAAAATCAATACCTTCTTCTTCTTGACTCCCAGGTCCGTGTTTCCTGTGTTAAGACCCTCGATGAGGAGACACGCCTTGCACAATCTCTGACTCGTCATGTAGCCGCATCGCTCGCAGATTGACAACTTTGGCATTTCGACTTCCTTTTTTATCGACAGGGATTCTCCGGATTTGATCAGATCGATAATCGCACGTGGCTGCAGTTTTTCCAGTTCTCGGACGAATTGTCTGGAAGATAGTTATTGGAGCGAAATCTACGTCTCCTATGAGAAGAGACAGTGGGGATGAGAGGCTAGAGACTGGGCGAAATCTTTTTAATACACTGTGTAAAGAAATTTTCAAAAAAAAAACTCGACATTTCCGAGAATCATGAAAACTTCCAGAACAAAAGTTGTTAAGGATACTAAGCCACTCAATAACATTTCACCTCGAGTATCCTCTATACGCATTCGGGGCATAAATACACTCTGTGTAAAAGTAGTGCAACTTCAGCGTCCTCGCGTACATGACGATGTCCTTCTCGAAGCAGTACTGAAAATCGGATCGTGAGGGGGCGTGTCAGACCAATAGAGAAACCATTCAGCTCTTTTCCCATGATTTTCAGAAACGGTATTTAGAAAATCTCAAATCTTCCAAATTTCCATATATCGACTTTTTCTTCATCAATCCCCTGTCCACAGTGCCTAGCATTATCGTACTACAGAAAATTTTCAGTAACGCAGGCGTACTGTTTCAAAATGGGGCGTGTCAGACCAATCTCTTTAGGGGTAGGTCAAATTTAAAATCAACAAGTATACCTTCAACGGCTTCGCTCGTGGTAGATCTCCATCCTCTCCGGTCACTATATTCGTGCATCGCTGTAACCTGAATTCTTGATTTCTGGAGTTCTCGATTTATCCTACTGGGCCAAAAAGATATGATCAATATTATTATTTTGGGAAATTTCTCTGAACAATTTTGCAGTTGAAATTTTCTTTAATTAAAATTTAAAAAACTCTTTAGATAGAAAAAAACGAAGAAAACAAATTTTGCACTGTTTAGATGTTTGATTTGAAGTAACTTCAGAGAACAATTGAGGGTGATCGCTCAAGATTGAAACGAGTTATTGTCGAAATTAAAAATTGCTAAACATTTGTACGCTACTTTACTCTGAAACTTTAGGCTGACCTGCATCGGACAGTGAATGGAGGACAGTTGGATCGGGCTACATTTGGATAGGGCTATAGATGGTTAGGGCTACAGGTGGATCGGCTTAGGCTGGATCAGGCTACAGATGAGCCGGACCGGCATTGGGCTGTGATTGGGCGACAGATGTCCAGAACTATGTTAGCCCATTTACGGTCAACTCAAAGTTTTAGAGTTTCCTATAAATTACCTTGCAATGTCACCTCTAAGAATGTTCATCAGCACCGTTTCTGCCATATCGTCCGCATTGTGGCCTGTGACCAGCTTTGTAGCGCCGATTTTGAAAGATCCTCTGGAAGCATGTTGGGAGGTTAAAAAAACTTCACTGTGAAGACATTTTCAGAGGTAATTGTGGTTCGAACAAAGTTATTTTCCGTAAGATTTTTCGAGAATTTTTCACTTCCAGGAAAAAAGATTGAAACTAAAAATGATACAATTTTTAAAAAAATGTTTTTTTTTATTTTCTCGAAAATACAGTGTGTCCAAAAATAATTGTGAAGGGGTGAAAAACTTTCATAACTTTTTCATTCTTTATTTTATGACATTCTCATGCTAGTACGTTGAACTAATAATCATGGAGATTGTTCTCACGAAAAATGGTACTGTTTTATGAGTGGGCTCCCGAGTTATGACAGATAGAATGTAAAAACAGGTGTCCAGAAATAATTGTGAAATTTTGTTTTTTTCTCAAATACAAAACTGGGACGATTTAAAATTGGAAAATTGTTGTAAATGGTACAATGAGGATTAATTAAGTCGAATCACACCAGATTTGAAGAAGTTATATTGTTCTGGAAGTCCGGAATTTTCATTCTTGTTCATTTTCTTACCGGAGCCGCGCAATAATTGTGAAACGGCGTTAATGGCTCTATAATTTTTCTCATTTATTCATATACTCTATTATCAACTTTTGAGGTAATAAAACGCATCACAAACCTCAGTTTGTTTAGAATATGGATAAAAACTTCCTGATTTTGCACCAATCCCAAGATGTCGATGAGATGTTTTGATAAAAATTGAACTCTATTCAAGATGGACTATGATCAAATTGATCTGTCCGACGCGTCTAATGATGAGTTTGTTGTTTTAAGTGAAAATAAGATTGGTGGCACTGATACAAGAAGACCTCAGAACAATTTGAGAAAATTGAATTCTCCCTAAATCTACTTTTGGAAAAAATGTTTTATTTCTCATCGCAAAACATAACAAGAATCCTGTAGACTGTTTAATCATCGTGATATAATCTATTCTAGAACAGAAAAACAGAAGATCGTAGTTGTGAAGCTTTTTATACAGAAACGGATAGTTTTTTGAACATGCAGTTTTGGTGATAATTCACTTTTTTCAATTTTGTGCTGGATTTTTTTTAACCGGGGTCAATTTTTTTTCTTTTTTAATGAATTAACAAACTCAACCCCAGACGAGTCAAGTAGAACAATTTGATCACAGTCCATTTTGAATAGAGTTCAATTTTTAGCAAAACATTTCATCGACATCTTGAGAAATGTACCAAATTTGAAGTTTTTTTATACATATTCTGAACAAACTAAGGTTTTTGATGCGTCTTATTACCTTAAAAATTGATAATCATAAATAGGAATAAATAAGAAAAGTTATAGCGCCATTAACGCCGTTTCACAATTATTGCGCGGCTCCGGTAAGAAAATGAACAAAAATGAAAATTCCGGACTTCCAGAACAATATAACTTCTTCAAATCTGGTGTGATTCGATGTAATTAATCCTCATTGTACCATTTACAACAGTTTCCCAATTTTAAATCGTCCCAGTTTTGTATTTGAGAAAAAAACAAAATTTCACAATTATTTCTGGACACCTGTTTTTACATTCTATCTGTCATAACTCGGGAGCCCACTCATAAAACAGTACCATTTTTCGTGAGAACAATCTCCATGATTATTAGTCCAACATACTAGCATGAGAATGTCATAAAATAAAGAATGAAAAAGTTATGAAAGCTTTTTACCCCTTCACAATTATTTATGGACACACTGTAGCTGAAAAAAAGAGATTCTAATCAACTCAAACTCCTAATTTTTAAACTCTTTTAAAATTTGTTTTTCAAAAATATCTGAAAACAATCAAATTTTGTTTACCACCGCGGTGGTAAAAGCCACCCAGTTTAACTCTAGATTTTCCTTGAAAATAGCTATTTTCAATTTTTAAATTTTCTCGAAACCGGTTATTATTGCGTTAGTTGTGTTAGATTTTAGATTTCTCAAGTTTAACCAATATTTGTTCAAAAAAGGCTGATAAAAGTAACCTGTCGAGTGCCTGCCTTCTGAAAACTCCACAGAACGTGCAATTGTTCTTTTTTCCAATCTTTTCGACAATCTCATCCATGGTCCAATTGTATAGATCTCTGTAGCTGAGGATGGTCAGTGGTATACCGTACTCAACTCGATTCTGCTCCACGGCTAACAAAGAGTCGTCTCGGTATCCTTTGATGCCTTCGTCGATCGAGAGAAGCACCAGGTCTAGACCATAGTTGTGCCTGTCGTTCAGTACCTTCATCACATATGCTAGGACTGTCGAGTCTTTGCCACCGCTAGCGCCTATCGCTACTCGTTCTCCTCTCTGAAATTTTAAAAAGAGTACAAAACTCCATTAACGGATTGACCCTCTCTCTGCCTCTCCTTCTCTCTCTCTCTCTCTCTCTCTCTCTATGCCTCTCTCTCTTTCTCAGATTTTGCATGGAGTTTAAACTATCTCGATTCGATGCCGCGTAGCAGCGCGCGGACCAGAAAAATTTGGAATTCTTTTCCGAGAAAGTTTAGACTACCGTTTTCAGACTAAAGAATTCGAAAAATTTTAATCGTACATACAAGAAAAGAAATATCATTTTCACTGAACAGTGGCCTTTTTATTTTTAGTTTTTGACCTACTTCAAGTACCGTATACAAACTCCCACCTTGAACAAATTACTGGATACAATGGTCTCATGTACATCGTCCTCGAAACTCTGAACAAAGCACGGCCCACACAGCTGACTTCCGTCTTTTGCTTTTTTGACCTAAAGTGATAGAACTGTTCAAATTTTATTCGAGGAAACTTTTGTATGATGATATATCATTGTCATTTGAAGGTGCCACTAAGATATTGAAATGATCTTTTGAGTTTTTGCGCTGAAAATTCTTCAAATGGCACAATTAAATTACGTTTTTTTCTGAAATGAAATAAAAAATGAAATTTTAATTTTGTAGAAAAATTACCTTCGCTGGGCTGCCACAAGCACATTTCGGCAAAGGTCGTCTCATCTTGAATCAATTGATTAAGAACTCGCGTTTTTTTTTCAAATAAAAAATTGATTTTAACAAAATTTGTAATTTCAGGAGAATTTAGTAAATAAATTTTTATTAGAACTACTGAACAAGGAAAAAAACTTTACATCGATGTTGAACAGTACAATCAAACTCCTGATTAACTGGCAAGCACCCGAGTCATGTCTGCATTTGCGCGTCAGTGTCGAGTTTGGGACGTGGTGCCCCGGACGACGCAAAATTGCAGACAAAACTCGGCATGTCGAAAGCACAATGAGTTGGAACAGAGATCCTTGATTTGAAAGTTCGATTGCAGCCTCATGCGCGGACCAGGAACATCGCGCACTGGGCTGGGACCGATTTCAAAATCGAAGGTTCTTTATAGGAGAACATAGAGGGGAATGAATAAAGAAGAAATAGTACAGTAGAATTTTCAGTCAGCGAATAGTTAGGGTGGTTAAATTGGCGTAGGAATATTGGTGGATAGTTGGGGTGGGGTGGTGGGGTGGTGATTATTCTTTTTGGTCTTATATCAAGGAAAAAAAATTTTGTTAGAGTCCGAAAAATCAATCGACAATTTCTTATTTATTGATCTGTAGTCAAAAAAAAGTGAAATTTTTTCGACTGGAGAAATAATTTTTCTAGACAAAATCAGATTTTAAAATTTAAAAAAATATCAAAAAAATTGGCATTCTTTACAAAACCCATAAATTATTCTGAAAAAATGAAAAAAAAACCCTTTTTAAACAACATATACTCATTTTCAATTCTTTTTTTCAAGTTTCATACGACATTTTCGTTCAAAACCGACCTCTTTCAGTGAAAAAGTGTTTTTAACCTCAAAAATGCATTTTTCATATTCTGGACCATTTTTATTCCAATTAAAAAATCACCAAAAGGGGGAACTTACCCTAGGGGTCAGATATTTCAGTAGTAGTAGAAGTATAGAAGAGTAAAGTGGATTCAGTTATCGACGTGCGAACGGACCGTCACGACACCCAGAAGGTACGGGCATTCGTCTTTCATCAGTTTGATGTGTGGGGCTATGTCTTCTAGAATTAGATCCGCCATTTCACTACTTGGAAATAGATACAGTACTCCGGATGGGACGGTCACGACTCCTGAAAAACATTTTTCCACTTTTTTGTTATCTGGAAAAAAATCAATATCAATCGAAAGATTATCGTTTCGATGCGTTTTCTTTCTCCCCTCTCCTTCTCTCCCCCTATATTTCCCTCTTCTCTCTCTCTCTCTCTCTCCTTCTTTTTGATGAACTTGTTGTAAAATCAAAATAAATCGACAAAACAAAAAACTTGAGCGTTTTTTGCACAACTTCCCGCAAAAAATGGGAAAAATCGCTACTGAATAACTCACAAACAGGCTATTTCCATCAACCTTTAGTTATTTATCATTGATTTAACACATTTGAAGTCGTTTTAACTAATGGACATTCATTTTCTATGTTCACGGTACAAATTTCAAGTAAAAATTAAAACCTAGTCATTGTAAAATCAACAAAATCTCACCAGCCGCGTTTTTTCCGCTAAGATACCTCGACAATGGTGCGAGAGATCCATCGTCTTTTCTTGGTGTTATGATCGCTGCGCTCATCTCTTTGTAGGTCTTCGACAATAGCTTGTCAAGCAGTCCGTCTTGGCCGATCAACGACAACCTGTACGATTTGTGTTGACATTGTGAGTTGTGAGACAGATTTTGGCTAGTTTTTCTCACTATAAAATTCTAAAATTCGTAATTTATCCGGGTTTTAAAGACTTAGATCTTTACGAAAGTTGTTTTCCCAACCTTACCTAAGCTTATGATAAAAGGAAATTACTGTTGGCTGCAGATTGCAGATCGAGATTAGAAGATTCACATGGGGAAAATTAAGAAAAACTAGCCAAAATCGCTACATCGCTACGGTTTTTTCTCAGATGAATAGGGAACTTTCCAATCTTCAGCATTTCGTATCAGGTAGGGAACTTATTTCAATTTTTTCGAAAAAAACGGTAATCGTTTTCAGTTTTTGCGAAATTCCTATTCTTACCGTAGAAATCAGTTTCTCTGAGCGAAAATACTATTGTATTCAGTCATTTTCAGAAATTTTCGAGAAATACGATCGTTCTCAGAAATTCTCAGAAAAACTGCCACTTTCTATCGAAAATTACTGAAAACGATCGTATTTCGAGCACTGGGTGTTGAAAACATAGTCTCAAAATCAGTTGCGAGAGTTCTTGATCATAAATGACCCAATTCGAAAAGTTTGAAAAGTTTTGTATGATCAAATACTCAAACCACAACGTTGAAAAGTAGTTTCGAACGTAAGAATCTAATCAATAAACATACCTCTGAGTGATCATCAACAGCAGTGGTTCGTCTTCTTCATCTCTCAGGTACTTTTGGAGTATCCTCTCGGAACCCGCGATTCGGTACATTTTCACAAGGTATTGCGTCTTTTTCAGTAGCATCTTAATGGTTTTTTTTCAACTTTTATGATTTTGACTAGAGGCTCGGGGCTAAAATTAAAATCGTAAAAATTCTGAATTACTGTTAATCAAAAAGGCAATTGTAAAAATAACTTCTATTTTAGGATTATTCTGAAACTATTCAAAATACAGTAGCGAACAAAAGTTTAACTCCGTAAAACTTACGCGATAACTCTCAATTTTTCTCTGAAATGAATAATAAAATTGAGTTTTCATTGTTGTTTTCAACAGAAAAGTTTTCTTTACATAGTCAAATTTTGGTTCACTACTTCACACAATTTTTTCTCTTTTTTTGTTTAATTTTATTCCTGAACACAAAACAAAGTTTTTAACAGTTATGGCAAGAAAAATTAGAAAAACCTTTGCGAAGTAGTGAACGAAAATTTGACTATGTTTAAAAAAAACTTTTCAGTCAGAAAACGATTGAAAGCAACTCCTATTGTTAAAATTTTTCCAAGTTTAGAGTGAATTCAGAGAAAAATTGAGGAAGGGCACTCAAGTTTGAAGTGAGTTATCGTCGAAACTAAAAGTTGCTAAACTTTTGTTCGCTACTGTAGCTTTTTACAATATTCAACTGATTCAAAATTGAAAAACTCACCGCTCCTATCCACGTATACGCGTTCTCCTCATCCAGATCGGTAAAATCTCGAATTGTTCGTTGAGGGGGTGTCCGCAATCGACTTCGACCGTTAGACGGAGACCTTGACGCTCTTCGTTTCCTTGACTCTCGTTGTGATCCGTTGTTGTTGTATTCTCTGAAGAGGGGAATGATAGAAACTTGGTGAATAATTATCGATTTTTTAAAAAATTTCTTCGAGCTTCCATTTTTCAAAAAATCTGACTCATTTTCCTATGTTTCCAAAAAGAAGGTACAAATAAATTTTTTAAATCACGGATTGATGGAAAATTTGAAACTTCAATAATTTAATATAGCTTTTGTTTTATTCTCGTTCTACATTTCATTTTTCAAAATAACTGGCATCAGAAAATGGATTTCATTTGATTTCAGAAAATTTATCGCCAACTTTAGTTGAATTTTAGGTAATCAGTAACTTTTCTTCGCTACGCTCGGGCCCCTGGAGTTTCTGTTAGTTTGAAAGGATACGTTGCAATGGAAATTTCGTAATGGAAAAATTCCAGCGACCAAGAAACATCAGAACTGTTCAGGATTGTTGAAAACTTTTTATATTCCGTGTTAGGAAAAAAACGAAGTTTCGATAACGATCGATTCCATTTCTACAATCTGCGGAAACTTCTAACCATACAATTCTTGTGAATTTCAGCCATCGATCAATTCTGGAACTGACGATAACAAAAAATTCAAAACTTGTCGTTATTTTTCAAAACCTAAAATTCGTAGAGTAAGCATAACTATGGAGCCCATGGATCACTTGGGCCGAAATTCACAAGAAATGTAAGGATCGAGCTGCTTCAACAGTTTTCAAAAATCGACCGTTATCGTCGGTTTTTTCTTAACACAGAGTATTGTCATTATTTCCACCAGCTAAGTCTATTTGAAAAAAAACTCACTTTGCGTAGTCTACGAATATACAATGGTCTCTTCCTCCTAACGCAAAGTTCTTCATTCCCTTGTGAGCGTCTTGGGCTGCGTTCGTATCTACGAATGTTACGTATGCAAAGTCATCCCCCTCCTGAAATTTTTTTTTTCAAAAATAGACAATTAAAAATTTTTTAGAGTCATTCATACTACTTTCCTCATTTTAATCCGATTGTTCCTAAACTATCGAAGAAAAAACCCTTTCCTGGACTTCAAACTAAACTTTAGCAAGAAAAACCGAAAAAAAAATTGTGTTTTTCTTCTTACCAAATCATGTTATTCATAGCGCTTCACTCATTTTTTTCAGATTTTTCCTTAATTGTTTTGCTGGATAAAAGAGCGGAGAATATATTTTCTCTTTTTTTCCTTCATAGTTCTCCACTTATTTTTTTCTTATTCTAGAAATCTTTTTTTCGAACTGCTGTTCTGAAAACGGTGGAATATCATTCAGTGCTGACTTTTAAACCATTCAATAAATTCAAAAACACAAATATTGAATAACCCACTTCATAGTCCAAATGTTCGATCGGTCCATATCTATCGAATTCTTTGTTCAGAAGACTTCTCTCGCACCAGTCACCTAGACGTCCAACCCACAAGCGGCGAGAGACCTGAAGTTACTTTAATTCAAGAACTAAACAAAGAAGTTAAGAACAGAGTCACTTTTTTGCACATTCGACGGATTGATCAAACAAAAACCTCAAGATTGATCAGCTTGAAATTTTAAAATTACTTTTTTACTTACAAATTACGAAATAATTTTAAAATTTAAAATTACACCTACTTCTTTTCCAGGCTCACAGATCATGAACACAATCAGTCAACTGCGATATATTTTATGCTCATCACAATGTACCAAGATCAAAAAAATCGACCATCCTTGGTTGTCCCGCCCCCGTTACGCCCGCTTTTGAACTGGCCGACAGTGTTACACTGTGCTCATTGATATACTATCATTTTTTGTGAAAAATTCAGTCAAAAATTTGAAAAAAAACACAATAAAATCTCTATCAAAAAATGTGCGGCTAAACTCTATTTCTTGGTTTTTTCTACTTTTTTTTACCGTTGGAAAATTCACTTCAAAATCTGATTGAAAAACTGTATTTTTGAGAAATCTTTCCTACCTATTTTTTTCATTCCAGATTCACAAATCGTTATGGAAAAATGTTTGAAGCCTAGGTTGGGAACAGTCCGCAACGTTCATTTATTAAAGTAGAACAACTTTCGAAAATAAAAGGTCGGCAAAGCGGTTGCGATGCGGTTAAATTGTCTTATACATGTGCCGAGGTGTGAAATACTATCTTTCTCATTTATTTTCAAAAGAAAAACCATACCTGACTTTTTCCATAGCCAATTTTCATCCTCGAGCTTCCGTTTCTAATAGGTCTGTCTTGCTCTTCGTTCTTGGCGTCGATGGCTTGATCAATTGTCTGAAAACTACACACAGTGTATCATAATTAATAAATTTAGCTTAGTGGGCGGAGTCAATCGACCCGAATCAATAAATAATTTTTTTCGCTCCGGATGACCGCTTTACAGTCGGCTATTGGCATTTTCTCCATCTCCATGTATTTCACGACACGAACTGTGTGCAGTACGAAAACATTTTTGTACTGACACCTAAGTTTTTTTGAATTTCGCCGAACAAATTCAAACAAAGCAATATAAAAAGATTGGGCAGTATTCCATTTGATCCCTCATTTGTTTTTTTAGAAGAGTATAGAACAGAGTCGCACGGAATTCCTATTGATATCGAAAATGTAGTTAACCTATCGCTTTTATATTTTTAACCGGCCATCCTGGGTGGTCCCGCCCCTTCTAAAGCGGCAAAAAGTGATACGCTGTGACTACGGCTAGGAAATCACTAGAACATTACCTGGAACATGACAAAAGCATAAGCTGCATCGGTGTTGACGGGATTCTTGATGTCGACCTCTTCGACCCTACCATAACGGTCGAAAATCTTGCGAATTTCATGCTCCTTCACGTCTGCCGGCATGTTTCCGACGAAAAGGGTTCTGGTCGCATCGCTGTCGTCTTGTTTCAGACGCCATTGTGATGGCTCTTTCGATGGACGATTCCGGTCAGTGGGTCGTTTTTCGCCCTGAAACAAACATACTCTAGCATGCTTCGAAGGTTCTAGCCGCTCTCCAACCGCTTTGCAGGACCCTCCGTGGAGCGCACTTACCTCATTATTTTATTTTGACAATTTTTTCGCTTTTTACCCGTTTCCTCATCTCTATAAACGTTGCGGTTTGTTCCTAAGGTTATTTTTACCTAGTTCAAACATTTTGCCGTTACGATCGCTGACTCTGAGATGGGATATGGTAGTGAAATTGAATTTTTTGAACCACAGTAACTGAAATTTGAATTTTTCCATTCGTGCTACTTTTTAGTAGTAAAATGGATACACTTAAAAATTTCTTCCAGTGAGCCGAAAGCTTCGAAAATGAAAACTTGCATTCTCTACTCCAAATTTTTTTCACTTTTCAATGGATGTTTAAAAATAACCTGCAGAGCTCTATTGAACCGGTCCGGAATGTATTTTCCTTCTTGATCTCTTAAAATTCCCGCTGGGTCACATACGACATCCCTGCCAAGTGAATCACGTAGCTTTTCTATGTGCTTGTATCTGAAAAGAAGCATTTATTTCTCGCTACGCACAGGCATAAGACGATATAACCGCATCGCAATTCATTTCTCTCTCTTCCTGCCGTGATGAATGTGCACACTAGAAATGAAAATGTCTCACGAAAAGGGGCGGTCTCTTGTTCTATTATTAGTACGATGATGATTTTTCAAACTTCCGTATGAGAAAGGTACGTTTCAGACAGAACCAACTCTGGGAACTGGAAATCGACAAAGAACAGGTAAATACTGGCCAGTTAAGGTAAATTCAGGCCAGATTTGGCGATCGGAGGAAAATCGGGAAATCTCTAGTTTTTCCAGATATTTCAGGTAGATCCATGCCAGATTAGGTAAAACTCTGGCAAATCCAGGCACACTGCGGCAAACGCAATTGAAAAGTGTAAGCAAAGCGAAACGATTAGGTAGATAAAATTTTAGTTTCTTTAGTTTAAAAAATTTACTATTCCTGCTTTTTTTTCATCCCAGATGCACAAATCGTAACGGAAAATTGTTTGAAGTAGGTAAAACTATCGTTGGGAACAGTCCGCAACGTCCATGATGCCAAGTGCAACATTTATTGAAGCACAAACACTTTGAAAAATGAAAGCGGAGGTCGGCAACGCGGTTGCGACGCGGTTATATTGTCTTCTTACACCTCTGCCTAGGTGTGCCAGGTT
>OZ022253.1:4743484-4749635 GCA_963978915.1 Caenorhabditis parvicauda
AGATTTCTCATGAGTTGATGTGTTCTCCGACAAAAAATCATGTCGACTGGTTAAGTTTGACAAGAGTTATGACCAAAAATAAAAACTTTCTAAACTTTTGAACGCTACTGTATATATAAGCACCGTCAAGGCTTATTATGTTATACAAGGTAATGATTCAATCCAAACGCACGTGGCTGTGCTGCCCGGGTCAATTTTGGCATTGGTCATCTTTATTTTACAAGAGAGATGAATTTCCGAAGGAATCTTATACATTCGTGCCTCGTTGCATCGGTTCTATCGCGGATCAACACTTTGTCGATTTCAGAAATTTTAAGAAAATGCGGTCAAATAATAACGGTACACGGTGTATCAAGATCAAAAAAATCGAGTGAGGGAGGAGTTTCGAAAAAGGCGCAAATCAGTCGACCCCAATCAATAGATTCAAATTTTCGCTCCGGATGACCGCTTTGCAGATCTCGGCATTCTACTAGTATTTTTAAAAACTCATTTTCCATGTATTTTGCTCATTTTTAATCCTTATTGAACAAGAAAATTGTTTCAAATGTTATTGTAAGATATTTCGAGGTGACTAACCGGTATTGATATCGAAAATGTAGTTAAGGACTCGATTTGAAAAATTTGCAAGTGTACAATTTTTGATTGACTATCCTTGGTTGTCCCGCCCCCGTTACGCCCACTTTTGAAATGGCCGAAAGTGTTACACTGTGTGGTACGCAACTTTTCACAGTACGATTGTTAAAATACTCACTCCCTCTTAATGCCAAGTCTATCACAGGCGTCATGAAGGAGGTTTCGAACGATTTCGGTGACTGCAACCGCATTGCTCTTCTTCTGGGCATTCTCGTGTCGTAGATGTCGATTGATCCATCCGAGAATCCAACAGTCATCAGTCCACTGTTGTTGTCCAGATTCGCCGTGATCGAGCTCGGGATCCTTGTCTCGTTTTGCTTGTTGGTGATGTTGAAGGTCAAGTCGAAGACTGGTCGTTCGTAGTGCGCATCCCAGATTCGGATCAGGCGTGAGCTGGCGCATACAAGTCGTCCACTTGGCTGGTCCCAACTGCAATTTTAGCTCTTGTATCGATTAAAAGGGAGTTGACTTTCAATGTTATTATGACCTTGTGTTTTAAATGTCGATAAATGAAGTTTTCATGTGGAAAAGTTTTAAGCGGTTATTGTTACAAGCAAGATATTTTGATTTTAAGAACTAGGTTTTTTTTTAGGTTTTTAGTACGCCCATTTTGGCTTGAAATCAGTACCCAAAATCGTATACTAGGGGTTCGGATATGGAAATAAGAATATTTCATGGGTCAATTCATCTTGATTCGGAGCAAAAAATCATTTCACTCGTGTAATTAGACACATCAAAATCTTAACAGTACTCTCTTTAAAGTGCCAGATTTTCATCTAAAAATTTCTCACTTTGAAAATGAAAAAAAGTATCATTCTAAAGGGTTCTAGCTGAATCAAATTTTGTAAAAATATAGAATATGAAATTTCAACTTACTTACTTATATTGAGAATTCAAAAACTCACTCAAAAATACAATTGGTTGTTCTATCACCTATTCTTGTCTGATCACCTAGAGGGAATCCTGTCGAAATCATCTTCGGTTCTTCTTCGTACATTTCGGAATACGATCGGTAGCACGGGTCCCATACCTTGAAAATACAATTCGGGCATACTCCGAAAAATAAATTCGATTTAAAGGTGCCATAAGAATCTTTATAGACCATTCAAATTTCTTTATGGCACCTTTGAATTCCATTTAAATATTAGGCGTTTCTGAGAGTAAAACCATTCGCGCGTTGCTGCGCGGTATAAAAATGAGATCAGAATGTCGATTAAAAATACCTTTACAACTCCCATAGGCGAGCAGCATAAGATCATTTCTCTCGACATATCGTTGATAAGAATCAGTTGAGACATTCTTTCCTGTAAAAATAAGTGCTTTTTCTATCTGTTATTGGAATGAAAAGTAACTTTTGTCGATGAATATGATATATCTCACACTGCGCTAAGCGCAGTAGAAAAGTGTCGGACCAAGCAGCGAGGGGAGGCGACCAATAAGCAGCGAGTGCAAACCCCGCCCCTTGGTAAATCCCGTTTTGCCGTAGATCAAATTACAGTTACTGTAGTTGAAAATTTTTCTCGAATGCGTTTTTTTCGAAGTTCATGATAAAAAGCTAGTTACAAAGAAAAGTTACATGATTTGCAATTTTTCAATAGCAATCGGTGAAACAAATCCACTTGTTAACTTGAGAAAAATAGGACAAAAGAATGAAAAAAATATTGATGTGCGAACGCGCTCTATAGCGAATTTTTTTTCAATATAATTTTGCTGCAACGCGACTAATCGATGACGACCTTCTTTAGCTCGGTGTGTATCTTCGGAAATCTCAAGTACACTAGTTTTCATCGAAAAAAACAACGAATAAGTGACTATAATTCTTCATTTTTCATTTTTAAGTGGGTAAAATATACCAAAAAAAGACAAAAATACCAATAATTTTGTGAAAATAACAACCCGGTGATTAGTTTTAGTTCTATTTCCCCAAATATTGGAAGTTAAGAGTGTTTTTTGTAAATTTTTCTAATCTCGCTGGTTTTGCTCAAAAAGAAATAGGAAATTGCTACATTGAACGATCAAAAATCGAAGTTCCAATGATTTTCAAAAAAAAACAAGTGAATGGTGAAAATAATCGATAAATAGAATGAATCTAGTTCTTACTTTCTCTCTCTATTCTCCGATTAACGGAATAAATCTATTACTATAATTATCTACTGTCTAGTTTCCCCTGGGTAAAATGTACTGAAAATGGTAGAAATCGAACTTTCAATGATTAAAAAAGGAATGGATGATGAAACAAATCGATAAATAGCATTATTGATTTTTCAGTTGTTGGTCAAACACTTCAATTTTAATGAATAATGAAATAAAACATACCGGCGAGTAAGGATTCCCCTCATTTATATCGAAAGTCTTCACCATATCCTTCTGATAGTAGTTCTTGAATCGAGATTCCGTTTGGTCAACAACATAGGACCTTGGATCCGTGTACTTTCTGATGATTGACAACTTCTTTCCATCTGTCAAGTACAGGCATTTTCTCAGTTTGGAAGTCACCATTGAGACTGCAGCGTGTGGCAGGACTCCTCTGCAGATTGCCACATCATACGCGTTGTCCTGAAAAATGGTATCGATTACTAATTTTGACTAATTCATTCGATTTTATTTCTCTGGTAATTAAAAAACAAATTTCAGGTAAATCCTGGCCAGTCCTGGTAAATTAATTCCAGAATAGGCGATCCGTGTAAAGTCGGGAAACCTCTAGTTTTTCCAGATATGCCAGGTTAATCCTGGTAAATCCATGTAAGAATTGGTAAAATTCTGAATGTTTATCTTGATTTAGTCGATTTTCAATATTTAGTTCTCAGGGGATCGTTTCTCGATTTTTCATTAATTTTCAGAAATTTCTAGAACATGTATACGGTGGTTTTTGACATTTCAATTTCAAAAGACATTTTTTACAGTCAACTTCATCATGAAATTCACATTTTACTTCGGAAAATTTCAAAAATTGTCCTAAACTATTGAAAACAATCGTAGTTTGACCCACAGAAATAGAAATAACTGCGTGAGTCAAGGTGAACTCAAGAATGAAGCGCTCTGCAACCGGTCGCCTTCAGGGCTGGTTACGAAATTTCTGATTTAACGAATCCGTTAAACGTTGAATTAACGGTTTTTCCTTTTTTAACAAAACCGTTAATCGTTAAATTGTATTTAACGAAAAATTTCGTTAAATCCGTTAAATCGTTAATTTCGTAACCAGCCCTGGTCGCCTCCACGTGGGATCGGTTTGCATGATAGTGAAAACCTCACCGCAACAGCTTTCAATTCATCTTCAGCCGTTTGTAGTAAACCTTCGTGCGCATGGACTGCCCAATCAGACGGCGACGTTTCAGTCAGAACCTTGTCGTCTTCAATCACTTGGTCACATCCGTTGTCCGTCTGCAACATGTTTATCATTCTTGAAGTTATCATCATTTTTGATCTGTTTTCTTGTGGTTTCAAGTAGAAATCTCGTGTTTTTATGGAAAATAAGTCTAGTTTTCAGTTATTTTCAAAGTGAAATATATTTTTATCGTATTTTCTAAGATGTTTTGGAAATTACCAAAAAACTGTTTTTAACTGCGATTTCCTGAGAAGTACCGAAAACGAGTGTATTTCCTGGGTTTTTTCTGACAAACATCTTGTTTTCTAAAAGTTTCCGATAATTGTCGATCTGTTTTATAAGACCTAGTATATACAACACCTCGTAATAATAATCTTGGAATTAGGTCTTGCCATAGTTTTGTTCACCTCTATCAGGTCTAACCATATATTTTCATGAAAATAGGTTTTCGTATGTGAAAACTGTTAAAATCGAAATTCTTCAGACATTAGAAAAAACTTACATATAGAAGATGCAAAATAGGCTCAACGAATACTTTGCTGCACCACGGAACAAACTCAGTCGAGACCAGCGCTTTGATTTTGGCTTGCGATTGTCCGGATTGCTTCGAAAAGTCTCCTTTTCCTGTCTGAAAAGGTCGAAGTTTTCATTCTGATTTGTCACCAAGGTGAAATTCATCGGTCAATTTCATATAAGAAAAAATTTGACTTGAAAATTCTGATTCAAACTCTAAATATATAAAATCATAGTGATGATTCAGACTCGCAACCAAGAAATTTTACAGTTATTTTAGAAAGTTTCTGAGAAATTCGCATCGTTTTCTTACAATTTTTGGTTAAAAAAAAACGGTCATTTTATCAAAATCATGTCAATATTCTGCTTTTTTTCAGTTATTCTTCTCAATTTACATTAGACATTTCTCTTTTTCTACAGAACAACATGTTTTCAGAGTTATCTCCTCTAAATTACCATAGTTTGTCACAACTTTCAAAAAACGTATGTCTTTTTCAGCTAGTTTCTGGACACTTGAATAACTTTTGTTGTTCGTGGGAGAATTCTGTCATTTTCTTCACTTTTTTTTCAACAATCGAGAATCGAGTCAAAATCTCACCGTTCTTCTCTTCGGTGTAAAAGGTTTCGCGAACAATCCCAGAACTTCTTCAGCTGACATGATATCTTCTTCTTCCGAGTCCGACAGCAGATTGGATATCTTGGGGTCTGGCACGGACTGCAACCGTGAGAACTTTCTCGAATGATGGTGCATGTGAGCATCATCGAGATCGTCAGCCGGGTGGGGCGTTGGTGCAGATCTTGGCGAAGTCGGTTGATGATTGTGGTGTAGATGATGGTGATTGATTAACGATGGATCAGCCGGTGTTTCATCATATTCTGGGCTTCCAATCTCGAAATTGTTGGGTGGTGCAGAGTTGTCACTGTCATCACGGGTTCTGTTCAGATCTAATAGAGTCATATCAGGGGGTGATGCGACTTCTGGGCTAATATTGTTCATGTCAGGCGAGATGGCTGGACTTTGAGGTTGATTCATGTCGTAGGGGTACTTTGCAGCTTGAGTTCTGACGGCGGGCTTCGGTGAGCCGATCTCGAACTTGACGTGATTTCCGGCATTCATGTGGTCCAGCCTGAAATAGTTTAAATATTATTTTTTTTTAAACCCGAATATTTCGAAAAGAGGGGCCAGTCGTGGTAATTGTTATCAGATTTGCACGGAATTCTCCCGTCTTCTCTCCCTTCCGACTTTCGTTTTAAAAAACCACTTCAGATTTCCTAACTCTATGAAAAATTTTTGTTTTCGTGAAAATGAGGAAAAAAGACAATGAAATCATTCAACAGAACAGTACTTTACTAGCGAAATTCATCATTGAACAGTTATCAACACAATACACAATTTTTCTAACTTTGAAAATGAGTAAAAACTACCTCGATGCACTTTTCGTGAACGGCAACAAATCCTCCGATTCGTTTGGACTTCTTGACTGTACACCATACGAGATTTGCCTCGAAAAGTGTGTTTGGAAGTGGTTTTTCAGCGTATCGTACTTCATTTCGACCCTTTTCACAATCTGTTGAGCCATGTGCGCGACATCGAGAACTGGGTCTAGTGAGAGCCGAAGCAAGGCCAACCAGGTACGGGCGGCCGGTTCGTTAAACGGCTTCATTTCCAGGTATGCTATT
>OZ022253.1:4749835-4752335 GCA_963978915.1 Caenorhabditis parvicauda
AATAATGGTTATTCGAGTGTTCTAGTCGACTGTCGCATATGATGGGACTTCAACTCCTACCCAACTCGATCCGAAGAGGTTGTTCGGAAATGTCAAAAGTCATGCAACCTGCACAAACGCAAAAACACTTTGCCCTTGAAAATTGTTATGGCTTCTGGTAAGTTTAGTTCCTTTCGAAAACAACCTGACAGTTTTAACTATAAGACTTGATCAGCCAATGGAAAACAATCGTTTTCGATGGTTTTCTGTCTTTATAATGCCCTTTTTTTGGAAAATACCAAACTGATCGAAGTCTGGCCTGAGTTGTGAAGATCACATACATTTTACATCTGTCTATCATCGAGTTCATTTTTCTTTAACAGATAACTTCAATTCTTTTCCTTGTTCACAGTTTTATTTAATATTATTATTGTAAAAGAAACTCACCTAAAACTAGAACATTCATCGACATCTTCATCGACCTCAACTCCATGAAGTCCCTCACTTTTCTTCGCGTTTGCGAACACCTCTTCCATCGGGAGTTTCGAGTGTTTTCGCCTTGGTGCTGTTGTCGTACTATCGATGGACGTGTTTCTAAAATAAAATCTTCATTAATTTCACATCTTCTAAGTCAGTCTTTGACGAAATACTCAAATTTTCTCACTTTATTCATAAATCCTTCTTTTTTTTTAAATTTTTGCTCCAAATCTCTTGAATACGATATTCATTCTCTGGGAATGAAAATCGACAAAGTCCAGGTAAATTCAAGCCAGATTTGGCGATATGTGTAAAATTGGGAAACATAATAGGTAAAACTGAAACGTATGTAAAGTAACTCACGGGTCTTCTCCGTACTGAACTCTGACTCTTCTCGTGTCCATGGTCGACGCGATGTCAATGGCTTCTTCGTTTTGTGGAATCTTGATGTCACATTTCTTGACCAAATCGATCAATAGTCTACCGAATCGTTCTTCAAAGTCGAATACGTACCATTGAAGTGCTGTTACCAGCTCTTTCCGTACCAGAACTGAACTGTCAAACGTCGCTCGTTTGCAGAGTTCATCCGTGATTTGTTGGTCTGCAGAATTCAAAAATTTGCAAAAAAAAAACACGGCCAGCGCTCATTTTTAACATTACTCTGGGAATTGAAAATCGACAAAGTCAAGGTAAACATCCACAAAAAATTAGACCAATTTGAGTCAACAAAAACCTGAATTTTTTCATTTTATATTGTTTTTATTGCGGGCTTTCCCAAAATTATTAGAATCTGAAAAAAGATGGTCATCAAAATGGATGAAACTTTAACTGTTTTCTAGCTTTTTGTTTTTTGAGTAGAAAATCTCACCAATAGCGAGCGCATGTTCATTCAGCACCGAGGAGTTATTGAAGAGACCACCAATGGCGAAAACTGCTGACGCCCTCACCACCGGCGATTCATCGGCCAATTCGTCTAGGACTCTTTCGTAGGCGACCAGACGAACGGCTTGCCACCTTGCCGGGTTGTATTCTGACCACAATCGTCCAAGTCCGATCATGATCCAGAGCTTGAGCAGTTTACATCTTGCCATGCTGGGCTCTATGAGCAGTTCGGTACATAAGTTGACGAATCCACGCTTGGTAAGGTTCTCTTGGGCTACTCTGAAACAGCTTTTGTTCTCTGGGAAATGAAAATCGACAAAGTCCAGGTAAATATCGCCAAGAAACCTAATCTGGCATGGATTTACCAGGATTTTGTCGATATTCAATTCCCAGAGTTGAGGGCTTTGTAAGATTCCATTTTCTCAGCTCCGGAGAAAAAATAATTTGATTTTTAGGTGCTGTGGGAAGCATTAAGTCTCAATACTAACCTTGCTAGTCCATATAAATCTCTTGGTGGCACCGTGAAATGACATTTTTACAAAATTTATGAAGAGCCAAGTTTTAAAAACACAGGCTCACTGAGAAACTCAACAGGTATCAAAAAACGATCGTTCGCTTCATTTTTCAGTCGAGAGTGATTCGTTTTCAACGACTTCCGGTGGGAAAAATTGGAATAGATCGGAATTTTTTTGCCTGATTCTATGAACTTCATTATTGTTAACGCAATATGCACCATTTTTTTAAATAATGAAAACTCACTCATTTCCATTATGGAAGAGCATTGCGAGAACGAATGCCGGCACGATCTTATGCTTCGGGGTCGTGTTCGGATCGTTGAGGATGTTCACAAAGTATGTGTATCTTGGCTTGACTGCGTCGAGTGTTGGATCGTACTGTTCCACGAACATCGGCGTCGGGTTGGAAATTCTTGGACGCGCGGGTGACGGAAGCGGAAACGCGCCGAACGAGGATCCGCCGTTATCGCGATCGATGGTCCTTCTCTGGAATAGGAAAATAATGAATATTGCATCTTTGAGAGTTGTTTGGTATTCTAAATGATTCCATCTACGGCCCACACTGCGAATCAAGATTAAGTGAATATAGCCGCTCTCCAACCGCTTTGCAGGACCCTCCGAGGAGCGCACTTATCTCATTATTTTAT
>OZ022253.1:4757335-4779835 GCA_963978915.1 Caenorhabditis parvicauda
CTGACATGACCGAATTGAGCTCGCTTCTGATGGATCCAGCCATCCTAGAAGTTTCGCACATGGTTCTGGTTTCGGCGGTGCGTCAGGTGGTTCTATTCCGATATGTAGACACATGATGATCGCTATACTAGACGTCTTCATTCGATCACGAGCAAATTTTTGCCTGAATTTTCCTTTTGGTGTTTTTTCAGACTGAAAATAATTGCAAACGACGGTACTCCGTAAAAATCTGATTTCTAGGTGCTGTGGGAAGCATTAGCATTTATAAATCAACTAATTCTATATTGAAGTGGACAAGTACAATAAGAAGACGTTTTCTGGTAAATTGAATTTCAGTCAATGATTAATGATGTGGAACAACTAAATGTGCATTTTTCTATCAAATTACATAAAACTATCATCCCGCCTAGTGCGATACGTAAAAATTCTCATCAACATTGTTCGTTAAATTAAGAAGTCTTTGAAGATAAATCCCACCAATTTTCTCGTTCTTGTTCGAAATTACCAGGGTCTTCGATACCTCTGATATCTTCAACATGTCGTGGTTCTTGGAAAAACCGTGTGATTATAGTACAATCACGCTGAAAACGTGTTTTCGAATGGACTTTTCCTCCATTTTCATTACCTGTACATTCCGCATTGCAGAATCCAAGCGTTGGTCGAATTTGGTGAACGCTGATATTCGCTTGTCCAACATTTTATCTGAAATGTGGTCTTCACGGAAATACTTCCAACAAAAAAGAATCATCTGAGCCGATGTAGAAAGAAATTTCACCATAGGAACCGAGCACATTAAAAATATGGAATTCAGAATTGTCATAAAACAACGAGAAGTTCACGAATCGGTTTGCTACAAACCTACTATTCTGCTGACATGAAAATATAACAGATTCAGATGTTTTGAGAAAGTTAAAGGTCATAAAAATGAAGTTCGCGTCATGAGGCAAAGTGAAAACGTGTTTTACGTGAATTGGAAAAAAGATTAATTGTGAAGTGCGCCCTTTGGATATACTTTGCGCGATTTACGAACTTAAAAACCTTGAATTCTTTATTTTTCGTTTTTTGGATTCTATAGAAGAATTCTAGGACAACACACACCGCGGCAAACGCAGTTGAAAAGTGTAAGCAAAGAAAATCGATAGTGTAGATCAAATTTCAGTTACTGTAGTTCAACAATTTTATTTTTTCTACTTTTTTTCGTCCCAGACTCACAAATCGAAACGTAAATATGTTTGAAGTAGTCAAAACTATCGTTGGGAACAGTCCGCAACGTTCAATATGTCTAGTGAAACATTTTTTACAGTACAAACACTTTCGAAAATGAAAGCGGAGGTCGGCAAAGCGGTTGCGAAGCGGTTTTATTGTCTTATGCCTTTGCCGAGGTGTGCAACATATCGGAGTAAATTATGAAATTTAGAATAAAAATCTTAAATATTCACCGTGGATTGATCCATTATTGTGAGAAACCGTAGTTTTTCGCCGTCTTCTTGTCATTCTCTAGAGAATAGCTTTTTCTAGTTCAGTTGCAATCACACGACTAGTTATCAATAATCACTGATAAGAACTCTTTTGTTTTGCCTTTGATACATGAATGGTAGTTTTGAACATTTATTACCAATTTATTTGGCGAAACAGTTGCATTGCAAATTGAAAGGGGCAATATAATTCGATTATCTGGAAAACAGGGATAGGTGTTATTGATTACAGCTTGAGGAGGATTCCCTGGTGCGCTGGGACCGTCAGCTTGTTCTCGGCCAAGTTCAGCTTCTGGCGGGAGATGTACTTGGTGACTCCGGTGGTGACCACAGAAACCTGAAATATTGAATTGAAATCTCTATTTAAACAAGTTTTTCGAATCTTTAAGCTGCCGGCAAAGTTTTAGTTTGATCTAGGTAGCAAAATAATATCTGAGGGTTTCAGATCGATTTGACATCACAGCGTTGAAATATGTCGAAAAGTTGTAGCGTTCGTATATTTTCTGACTCGAAACAACGATGGTTTTCAACATCTAATTGAATTTAAACATTCAAATAGCCCACCTCGACGTTAGTAATCTGTTTGTTGGATGGGATCAGTTTCTCCGACGCTTCAGAGCTCAAGTCGAACTCGTAGTCGCTGTTTCCAAAGTTCAGCACAACCACAAAGGCGGATCCGGTAGCAGTTCCCTTCTCTCCGGCGATGTGTCTTCCGAAAACGATGACGTCATCGATGACCGTATCTTGGATGGTGGTTCCGAGAAGGAGAGCCTCATCACGTTGTCTGAGCTTGGCTAGCTTCTTGAATGTCTTCAGGGTCGAAACTTGCTTCTCGTATTGCGACTGGAAAAAGTTGTTTATCAATTGAACAAATATTTGATTTTCTTTTATACATTTGATCAGAGTTATCGAAATTTCACTTGAAGACGCGAATTTTTAATGAGAGAAAGATATGTAGCTGCATTTTGAATCATCAAAGCAAAAAAATCACCTCGTAATTGTCATTTCTGTTCGGCGCACCTTCAGCGAAGAACAGTTTGCCAATGTCCTTATCGGTTTCAACAAATCCATGGTGATCGACGCTGTTTCCGGTCCAGTGCATGATTCCGCGTTGGGTCTTGTTGTTAGCTGTAATAAAGATCCATTTCACCTACTACATCACTATTTTGTCATAGTCTCACATATATATCAACTTCTGACCCTGAAGCGCGGAGCCAATTATTTAGTGGACCTGTCCGCGCAGTGCAGCGCGGAACTGAGATTTTCTCAACGTCACTGTTTCGCTATAATATTTGGTAAGATTGAAAAAGCTTCATAATTTCATTCCGCCTCTTCTGAAAATTGGCTCGACCTGAATCCTATAGAACAATTTCCAACCTGCGAACCCACTTTCTAATGTGACAAATCTGAAACACATGAAACGAAAATCCGTTAAACCTCCTGAAGACACTTTTCCACTTATGAAGAAAAAAGAAAAACCACTTCTGTCCAATAGCTCTTGTATAAAAACCCACCATCTCCGACATCCTTCAAGCCGAGTTCTTGTCCGTAATAGACAGAAACGGCTCCTGGAAGAGTTAGTTGCAGGAAGGTCAAGAGTTCGGCGGTCTCGTCGTCGAAACGGGATGCGAGTCGGCTGTTGTCAGCGTTAGAGAACTGCCATTGTGGGACGTAGCCGTCACGCTGAAAATCGTTGAGGTAATTTTTAGCCGGAGTGACTGCAACATTTTTTGAAAATTATTTTTTTTCAGTTGTTAAAACCAAACTAGTTTTTGTTCAAAGCCAGACAGAGCCACTAAGAACTTGTCTGTCCACTTGTCGAAATAAAAACGCACCACATAGTTCGAGAAGGCACTGGTGAGGGTGTTATGGACACACTTGGCGACTCCCTCTTTGCATGAGCTGGCTGAGATTGAAGCGAAGGTGTTGTCGATGACATAGTGAAGGTTAGCGGTTTCGCGGGCTTTCGAGTGCAGTTGTTCGATATCTTTCAGGGATGAGAAGAGAACGCTGAAATGCGAATTTCATGTGGGAATGAAACGGAAAAACTCACATTTTCTTGTCAGCTAGGTCTTCATGAGCGGCAACGAATTCATTGATGGATCCAGTAATGTTCTTCAACAGGTCGATGATTCCGTCGTGCTGAAATGTGGTGTTTATTGGTATTTTCTGGATGAAAATTTATGACTTCTTGTGAATCTCTACATAAATCAGACGCTTTAGTCTATATATTTATAAAAACTCACATCTGGGTTACCGTTCGCATCGAATGCCAGTTGGCTGACGTGGTCAATGTGGAATCCATCAACTCCCCAGACGAGGTACTTTCTGATGGCACTGTTAACTGCGTCGCGAACTTCCTCGTTCTGCCAGTTGATGACTGGGTTGGCTGCAGTTGGGTATCCGCGGTACTTGAGTCCATCGGCGAATGGATAGTATGAGGAGTGGTTGTAAGTTGGGTCAGTGGACTTTGCAGTGACAAAGTACTTGGCAGATTTCGACGTGAACCACCTGTGCTCTACTGAGACTGTCGAAACTGGCAGATCGATGACGACATACATATCTGAAAGATTTTTTTTGAAAGTTGGGTCTCAAAACCATGGCAAATTTATCTGGAACTGATTGCGCCAGTACAAAGTACTGAGGTCACAATTCATGCATGCTCAAGAGCCTGTCGTTTTTAAACATCTCCGCTGTTAGGAATGGATGTTGCAACCTCAATCCACCCAGTAGGGACGACAGGAATCGGAAAACACTATCCACTACATCATTGAGAACGATTATCGCTTTTCGAATCTCACCTCTGTTATGAGCCGTCTCAACCATCTTAGCGAACTCTTCTTCATTTCCGAATCTTGGGTCAACCTTGTAGTGATCTGTGACGTCGTAGGCGTTGAAGTACTCATCCTTGTTTATGGTTCCGACTGGAGATGGGTGAATGGTGGTGATTCCGATCTTTCTCAGGAAGTCAATCTTCTCGGTGATTCCGTTGAAGTCTCCAACACCGTCGTTGTCCGAGTCGCGGAATGTGGCAGTGAGAATCTGGAAAACAATGTCTTGTTGACACCAAGATGGATGTTCTCGGGAAACAGTTGTGCGCGAGGAAGACAGATGTGTCATTCGTAACACACCAGCCACTCTCTTCAAAGTCGATCCCCGCGCGGTGATAAGTTGTATACAAGGTCTAGTCTATTACATATTTCCGACTAACGGAAAACTAGTAACACAGTCGAATCATTGATAGTTTTAGCGTATTACAAACGCTAGTAGGGAACTTCGAATATCATTAACTACTAAACGTTCAAAGTTCACATCGCGGCTGGAATTATGGCTCTATGATTTTTACAACAGCTCTAAAATTATCGAAATATTTGTTTCATGCTCTGGAAAAGGAATCGACAGAAAATATGAAACTTTCAATCCTTTTTGCTGATTGACAGAATCTCCAAACTTGACAGTCTTGTATTCTAACCTGATAAGAAGCTTTGGTTTGCCACCACTCTGGCTTCTGCTTCTCGGCACACTTTGGCGAGATGAGCACAATGGCGATGGCGGCTCCGAACATAGCAACCCATGCCAACCAGAAGAGAACAAACAGGATCGTTCTGAAAACTTCTCTTGCGGGGATTTGTCATCACTTTTAACCAGAACGCAAACTCAAATCTGACGCAATCGCGCGAAAGCCCCACTGATATTGAACAAGCTAATATTGCATCAGCAATGTTATCTTTGACAATTCAAATGTTCAAGATTGATAAACAAACCTCAATGGCTTCCAGAAGGGATCATTTCTGTACTTCTCCAATTGCTCCTTGGTCAGTCCGATGGACTTCTGTTCGAGCTCGAAGTTGACTTTTTCGGTGGCCTGTCATTTAAATATGTGAACAACGTCGATCTTTTGTTATGAACTTCAAATTCTATTTGTAAAATTCAACAAATGTTCGGTTTGAAGATTTGTGATGAACATTTCTAGTGTCAATAAAACCATTTATTTGTTAAATATGAAATTTTCACGACGGCATGTGAAAAATCCATAAATCGTAAAAATTCGTTGAAGAGACATTAAGCATGAAAAACTGGGTGAATTGTGGATTTAACAAATACCAAATCAAGCCATTTTGGCCATGCCTAAGCCTAAACGCACCAGTGCCAAACATGGGACCAATGAACTACTATTGAAACATAAGATGTAATAGAACAACCATGAAATGTCCTACTCGTTTTAAAAAACTCACCTTGTCGAAAACGACAGTTTCTCCGTTTCCTTCTTCAGCAAGGAAGGCTTCCTTGGTCGCCATCCTAAATTGCAAATTGGTCAGATGAATCAACAGGAAGAATGGGCAAGGAACGGAAAGGAGAGGCTGGTAGTGGTGAGATGGCGAAATGATGCGAATGTGCGAGAGAGCGCCGCCTCTTAACAGTCGGCTGCCCCACACAAGATTGCAATCATCGCACGCTTATCTATATTGATTCGAACGATGTCGAGAAAAATGTAATCGAATGTCCTAACGGAGGGAACAACCGGAAGTGTGAAAAAGATTTTTTTTTCGCAAAAACTCGAAATCGTTATCATTTTAGATAATTTGGACGATCATATTTTCAAATTCAATAAAAAAATTAATAATTGTATATAAATTCACTTGTCACAAACTGATTTTCCTGCTAACTGGTAATTATTTGGATTCCAAACCGGAAAAACGGAAATTATTTGGAAAAATATTACGGACTCAAATTTCAGTTCATATTCAGAGCTTTTTATGAAGGATTTTTTTGAGTTTACAACTTTCATGTGTAAACTCATTTTTCCGTTCACTAGAATTCAAATAGAGAACAATGAGCAAAGATGCATTACGAAAGTATGAATTAGAAGTAGGTAATAATCTAATCTTCTGCGGAATTGAATAACAAGCGTAAGCAGATTCTGAGAAAGAGGGAACAGAGTGCGAGTGGAAAGCGAGTTGCGAAATTTCGCTATGTCAGCTCGATCGATTTTGCACTTAAGTTCAAGCAACAAAGACATTATGAATAATTTCTATATGACACCGCAATCAGTATACGTACGTGCCTTGACAGCCGCAATAGTAAAGTGCGTTTGCTAAAGCAGTAACAATGCGATAATGAGCAAAAGGGTGTTAGTATTTGTTCAATACGTTGGCGATTTGTTTAAACTGGCGGTACTTGCGCATTGGGAGCAGATTTGCTCATGTGAATGGTAAACAAGTCGCTACGGAAGCCATGGGATTTTCTCACGATGTACGGAAAATTCTGACCTAAGTCTTGAAGATAGAAAAGCTGAAATTTGTATGCGATTCCAATACCTATCAAAGTTGCAATCTGTCTATGAGGTCAAGTGGTCTATGAGTGGAAAACAAACAGTTTTGCATCTTATTGATATGGCTACAAGTTTTTTTCCTGGACCAATATAAAAGTGACATTGACTCGATATACGTTTACATGAATATGCAATAATCTGAAAAAAATCAGAAGAGCTATATAAGAGAAACGCGAGTACTAGAACAAAATGAAACATTGGAGATTGTCCGCAAACGGCTCTAACATCACTTGCGTTTTTTCACAGAAGTGAGGAAGAAGTCCGAGACTTGGCCCTTCACAAGAGTTGTTCTCCAAACCGATTCACACATGGGACAGTGCGATTCACACATGGGACAAAAAAAACCTACAATAGGTAATCAGACTACACATTTCGGTGTCCAACAGCAAAAAATATCACAAATTGCATATGTCGCAAAATATAACAAATAAATGTTTCATTTTTAAATTGTTCAAGAAAGGTTATTTTATATAACGGCAAACTGTAATCAGAATAAATACTGCAGAGCGCAGAGTCAAATTTTTTCAGGCTCAGGAAAATTCCAAAGTATACGTACGGTCCCTAAGGCTTCGGTATTATTATGAGGCTGTATAGAGCTCTAAGCTTTTTTTAATTAAGCACAAGTACGTTCCGAAATTGGGAGTCCGAAAAAAGCAAGACTCTGCGGTCATTCTGCGGCTCTGATGACAGTCTGCTGTTTACAATTTGCCTTATATAACATTCACAATCTGGGGAGAAAAAAAGAAAAACTGGAAAGAATAATTTGTAACGGGCGCGCGGGCGTGACGAATAATCGATTGGTAGATCAAACGTGGGTTACTGTAGTTTTAAATTGTTTTAAAATTCTCGTCTTTTATTTTCGTTACCTAATATTGGCAATTAGTAAATCGCATCCCATCGCATCCCGCATCCCGTCGCATCCCGTTTTTTTTAAACGTCTGTAACTTCGCTCGGAACAGCCCAATCACCTTGTATTTAGGCTTAGGTTAAACGTTAAGCTGACCCAAACCTAACCTAAGCTTAAAAAAGAGGTGTTCATGCGATGCGAAAAAAGTTATCGCATCCCGTTTTTGAAAATGGGATGCGGGATGCGGGATGCGATGGGATGCGATTTACTAATTGCCCCTAATATTCTTCATTTTCACACTAATTCCTGATATTCTGTGTTGAAAGCCAAAGTTGAAGTTTATCTCTATTCATAAAATATTTTTATCTCATTTTTCTCATCTGTTTGAATCGTTTGCAAGCCTAAACTTCAGAATCAGATGTTGAATGTCAATTTCTGCGCGATATCTTGTCGGAAGCTGTTACACAACAATCCTGTCGTTTTCTCCCGGTACTCAAAACAAGCATTGGTTCGGAGAACCAAAGAAATCGCTCTACATGGTAGGCATTATTCATTTTCTCAAATAAAAAAATTTAAAAATAAGAAAAATAATTCAAATATTCAGGGAAAAAGCAGCGTTTGGATCATGAGATTTATGGATCGCGGAGAATTCGTCCGCTTTCAGACATCGCCAAGGCTTTTGGGTTCACTGTGGCAGTTAGTTTGACTATATTCTTACTTCTAATATTCATCCAGACAGGTTTCACCGCATATACTGTAGCGATCCTGCTGGAAAAAAATGAGCCAAAGTTGTCGTTACAAGAACGATTCTCAAGGTAGAATTTTATTTCACTGTTCACGAATTTTGTCTTGTCAGGTTGAGAACGAATGATAATTCGTCAAATATGTCCGCCAACGAAAAGAATATTCTAGCATTTTTTGCAATGAATACTGCGGTGTTTCTCGCGTGGAGAATCAACAGTATCTTGCCGTTTATGACACGTTACTTCACCAATTCAGTTGCTTCAAGTTGGTTTTACCAGATACTTTGAGGAAAGCATAATGTTTCCAGAAGCTCTCTACCTCTCAATGATTCTCAGCGCATTTTCACATAGGGATTTGATCCACTTCGGGATGAATATGTACGTCGCGAGTACTTTCCTGCCCGCAATACTGACAAATGTGACTAGTCCCAGTCATGTGAGATTTTTTGAACGTAATGGTGCGCCTAAAAATCCAAGTGAAACGACACAAAAATCTGGAAAGATACGTTTTACTAAACACCTTTCACATTGAGATTCAGAAAAAACAGAGACAATTGTTTTCAATAATAAGCATTTTTTTTAAAAATATTCCAGTTCTGGGCGTTCTACGTCACCGCATCAGCCTTCTCTTCATTCATCAGTCTATTGGAGAAGGCAGCGAAAAGGACACCTATACGGTCACTCGGAGCAGTAATTTTTATCTATGATCATCACAAAGAATTCGTTCAGAGTGGAGCCTTGATGGCTCTTCTGAGCTACCTTTGTCTGAAGTTTCCCAACATGCAACTGCAAATTGTCTTCGTTCCGGGCTTCTCGTTTAACGCTGAACATGCCTTCTACGCAATGGTAGCTTTCGATGCGGTTTGTCTTCTACTGCGGTATGTTCTTTTTTTCTCATGAAAAAATCTAATTATACCTAGAAACTTTGGGAATAAGAACCGCTAAACGTAAACAAAAATGGCAGGGCCTAATTCCAAAAAAATTTATACTGAGAAACTGAAGTCCGGCTGTTTACTGATGTGTCTAAACCAGGGCTGGTTACGAAATTTCCGATTTAACGAATCTGTTAATCGTTAAATTAACGGGTTTTCCAATTTTAACGAAACCGTTAATCGTTAAATCCGTTAAATCGTTAATTTCGTTAATTTTCGTAACCAGCCCTGGTCATCTATGGAAAATCACTGAAAATGATAATTTTTTTCAGTCTTTTGGCGGGCGGGGAGCGGTGGATTAGTTTCAACAAAAAAAAACCCAATATTACACTGAACTTTGCAGTTTCAAAATGTTCGACCATGCTGCCCACCTTGGAGGTCAGCTCTTTGGCTTTATCTATGCTAAGTTTGGAGAGAAGCTGTTCTGGGATGACTACTCAAAAGTGGTCGAAAAGTTGAAGAACTCGTCGTGGTGAATTGAAAGTATCCTCGAAATTTATAATTAAACGTTTCAGAAAACAAAGAACGATTTATAAGACAATGTGAGTATTTTTTCTATGTTTCTTTCCCTTATCCCTTCATTATTGTTTTTTTGAATAATAAAAACCTTCATCATACCAGAAGACATAGAAAACATTAGGGACACCCGTTTGTGTGCATGAGACCTTACACCAAGGTGTCTGACTTTGCTAGCAAGACACAAACGAAGTTGGTGTTTATAAGAGTGTCACGGTAGTATAATATTTGCAAGCGGAAGTATACAAAAGAATATACACCATTTTATTTCATAAGATGCAATCAGTAACATCCATCATTAACGATAATTTCTTCGAATGTTTCTTTAAAAAAATATGGACGGAGAAAGATGATGCAGAAGATGGCCGCCAAAAAGTGAAAATGGCGAAGCAAACGATGGATGCGACGAAACCGACTTGTTAGACAGTTACATCGCTCACCTGTAATTGAACAGTGAAACAACGATACTCTGTCGTCTCACCGAGCCGAGGTCGATTTCTGAGCTTGAGCACCATTGTGGTTCTCGTTGGACGGAGATAAAGTAGTCGAGCTGCAGTTTGACTTGGCATAGATGCCAGTATCACTTTTGTCAGTCACCCAGAAACCGCTGATGCAGGATTGCTCAGGAGTGCAGTCACCTTAAATGTCATCAACTCAATGGGTTCAGCCGATGAAAACGACTGATGGGAAGCACATTTCGTTACGTCAGTGGAGGGCAAAAAGAATATATCTCTTCGTTGTAATCTCTTCGTACGTCCGTGTAGTACTATCCAAGTACCAGGATGCGAATGTAGAAGTAGAATTATCTCTCTCTTTATTACACAAAACTCGGCCTTATATACAACTTACAAGGGTTCTAGAACATTCGGGAAACATGGTTCTAGAACATTCCAGAAGCAATGTTCTATAACCTTCTAGAACAATATCGATTATTTCTACAGTCACAACATCTCCCCTTCTCCGAAGATTGTGAACTGCTCGTCTTCTTCACTGGAGACCCATCGTAGAACTTCCGTCATCAGATCGTTCTTCATCATCCAGTCCATGCCTACCACTGTTGTCGTCCCACCAACGTAGCAGACTCCTTCACTCTTCTGACCCGCAAACGTGAACGTGCACTGCAGTCGTCCAATCAGGTCCAATCCATGTCCGTTGATCGTCGTCAACTTCAACTTGTCCTTTGCCAGTCGTGGTGCTCCAAGCCGCTGCCAGTCTTCTTTGCTGATCACCGAAACTTCACTTCCCGTGTCGAACAGCATCCTGATCTTCTTTCCATTGATCATCAGGTTGACGTACTTCCTGTTGTCGTCCTCTCCAGCCTTGGTCCTCACCTTCTTCCTCCGACTGCCCTTCTTTCTTCTTGTACTCATCACCTGACATACACTGTGCTGACCATCCCGTCTTCCTCTTCTTCTCGGTCTTGGTTCTCACAGCATCTCGTCACATGACCCTTCTTTCCACATCTGACATGGGAATGCTACCAAGACACCATGAAATTGGAAGGTCTGACTTATCTCCTAGGTTTTCAAATACGCTGAAGACGATAGAACCGGTCTCAAAAGTTGCGGAACCGACCCGGTTTTAGAGTTATGGCCCAAAAACAAAGGAAAAATGTCGTTTTGAGCTATTGAGCTCATGCGATTGGTCGAGCGAATGATGTTTCGCTTCTGTTCTATGAAAAAATCATTTTGTGAAAAAAAATCACTCATACGATGCGTTTCTGAAGAAAAAAATCGTTTTTTCTAATTTCAAAATTTGCATAGGATCATGTGTAAAAATGCTTATCATTGCAAAAAAGGGGTGTGCGAACTAGGGCGCCAACGTCTCAAAAAAAAATCGTGTTCTCGGTGGCCTAGTTGTTATGCCGCAGGGCTTCTGCTTTTGTCTTGGAGGGTTCGAGTCCAACGTTCTGCAATGTTTTTTTGTTTGTTTTGTAGGAGTAAATTATATCTTTTTATGAGGTAGATATTACAAACGAGTGAAAACGCCAGTTGGGACAGTTACAAAACGAGGGTTCATCACATGTACATAGAATGTCTGAATTTCCATAGAAGAGCAGTTCGGGAAGCGTCGAAAACGGTCCGGACCCAGGCCTGGATGCACAGTACTCTCACTTCATATTAAAAAATTTTTAAAGCAAATATGTCCAAGCACTCAATGATGTTTAGTCGTACGTCTAACATAATTTATACAGAAAAAAAAACAAAAAACATTGCAGAACGTTGGACTCGAACCCTCCAAGACAAAAGCAGAAGCCCTACGGCATAACCACTAGGCCACCGAGAACACGATTTTTCTTTGAGACGTTGGCGCCCTAGTTCGCACACCCCTTTTTTGCAATGATAAGCATTTTTACACATGATCCTATGCAAATTTTGAAATTAGAAAAACGATTTTTTTCTTCAGAAACGCATCGTATGAGTGATTTTTTTTCATAAAATGATTTTTTCACAGAACAGAAGCGAAACATCATTCGCTCGACCAATCGCATGGGCTCAATAGCTCAAAACGACATTTTTCCTTTGTTTTTGGGCCATAACTCTAAACCCGGGTCGGTTCCGCAACTTTTGAGACCGGTTCTATCGTCTTCAGCGTATTTGAAAACCTAGGAGATAAGTCAGACCTTCCAATTTCATGGTGTCTTGGTAGCATTCCCATGTGAAGCATTTCCTGTCACCATGGTCCCATCCACATCTGTTGCAGATTCTTCGTGACTGCTTCTGGGTCGTCGTCGTCGTCTTCTTCTTCTTCTTCTCGTCTTCTTCAGCTGCCGACTTCTCACTTGGTCCCTTGTGCTTGTCCTCTCTCTTCACCGCACAAACGTCCATCCCCACTTCTGGTCCCGTCTTCGCATCCTCCAGAATCTCCATGGAACGCTCGACCATGTCGCACAGCTCGTTGATTGTCAGGTCCGGGTTCATCTCCAGAGCTTCCAATGCCTTCAACTTTATGTTCGCGTGCCGCGGGTTCTTCAGCCCAGCAATCCAGATCAAACACTCGAGTTGCTCCTTCGTCATTGAGCCCCACTCCGATGTGATGAACTTCCTCTTCACGCTTCCAGTATAGTCCTTCAGGTTGCCACTGACATATTCCGCGTTCAACGCAGCAAGTCTTCTCTTGAACTTGGACAAGCCTGTGTCGAAGATCAGCTTCAAGGTCTTCACCGTCTCCTTGTATGTCAGATCCTTCGGCTCCTTGGGTAGAATTCGATCAGCGTACTTCGAATATGCGTCAAAGTCCAACTTCTCAACTATGATCCGCACCTTGCTCTCGTCGTCGAGTGATTCCTCTGCATCCTCCAGAATCCATTCGAACCGTTTGAGCCAAGCCTCGTACGTCTGTCCATTCTCCGGGTCGTACGAAAACGTCTGGATCCTCTTCAACAAATCCGTCATCGTTCTTGCACTGCAACCCGTCATCCTAGTAGCTACCACATCACCGCTTCCAGATGATAACTTTTCCATGAGCACCATCACCGTCTTGTTGTTCTCCGCTATGAGAGCAGCAATCTGCCGGTTGTTCTCCGCCATCACTTGCTTGAGAGTGTCTTGGAACATCTTCATGGTCATATCCATCGTGGCTCCTCTGGTGGTCCGTAGTTACACGATCGTCCTTGTAGTAGTCCTGATCGCCAGTTGTAATCTCTTCGTACGTCCGTGTAGTACTATCCAAGTACCAGGTGTCGAATGTAGAAGTAGAATTATCTCTCTCTTTATTACACAAAACTCGGCCTTATATACAACTTACAAGGGTTCTAGAACATTCGGGAAACATGGTTCTAGAACATTCCAGAAGCAATGTTCTATAACCTTCTAGAACAATATCGATTATTTCTACAGTCACAACAATGGATCAGTAATCAAATCTAAACATGCTTTTCTTATCAAGCCTACAATGCTCGTCCTGAGAATCGATTCTATTTACACCTGTCGGAGAATGGAGAAACGTCAGCCGGAAGACAGCGGTAGACTCACATCTACTGATCATCGCTCGAGGCAATGACTACTTGCGGTTACTTATGAACATATTCAAAGATGATAATAGAACAAGCAGACCGCCCCTTTGCTCCGCCCACATTTTGGTTGAGGCCGATTTTCGGGTGGCCCCTTTTTGGTTTTGATAGGAGCAGAATGCACTCACGGCAACATATGGAAGAGCCCAGTGACGTCGCCGAGTGTTGTCTTTTCGCTGAGCTGACTGCGAATTTAGTCTCACATTCTCCGCTGACCTGTAGATAACTTCTATTTCTCGCTTTTTCAATTTCTCACCGGTAGTTTCGTTTTGATCGTAGTCATTCTCGTTTCCGCACATGTGTAAAGATCTAGAATTTATTTGTTCAGAGCTTCAAGTCGGTTTCTCACCTTCATCACAGAGAATTGTTGGGAAGTTGTCTTCTGCCCTGAATCCCATGAAGCAGATCTCGTTCGGTGAATTGCATTCAGCTGGAAATAAAAATTCAGGGGAGAAAGAGAGAGAGAGAGAGAGAGAGAGAGAGAAAGAAAGAGAGAGAGAGGGATGGTACGGAACTCACCGTCATTCAAACAGTATTCAATCGAAGTGACGGAACTTGTTGATCCTGGTAGAGTTAGGACTGAAAGACGAGTTTTCAGTTCGCTTTTAAGCATGACCACCTACATGGATAACATAAATATCTATCGTAGTAGCGCTTCAAACCAGACGCTGAAACCATTGAATCATATCAGCAAGGGGCCTTCTTCACATTCAAAATGGCAAACGGTCACGTTGATGACACATGTACACGCGTGTTTGTATACTATTTCAAACACGTTTCAGACTGTCGTCGACTCACGATTATCATATCCAAATTCTGCTTAGTATTCAGATTGACATTTTTTAATGGCCAAGTAACATGGTTTCTGAGTGTTCGATTCACAATTGCCCCCGTTGTTACCCACTAGTGGATTCTTGGACGAAGAGGTGAATGGACAAGACGGTCCGATAGGAATCGATGAATGCAACTCACGACATCAGAGAGGAAAATAAATTAATTGGTATCGATTAACTTCGTATCCGTGTCATTAATCGGCATCTGAATGAACCTTGACAAATGAGAAAAAATCTAAAGCTTGTATCGATTCCACACAATACCGGAAGTCAGAAAAGTTAATTCATTTTTAAAAATTGACATTTTTGTATCACTTTTGGTCATTCCAAACGTGGACGTGACCAGGATGGTCGGTCAAAAAGTGTTACAGTACTCAGGAAGTGTTACAGTAACTATTTTCAATTTCCAGTACGATGACGACTTACCTATAAACGGTAGAATGTATTGTAAAAAGTCAAATTGCATGCCCTTTTTCCTGTAAAAATTAGCATGCTGCGCAACGTCGATTCTGAAAGGATTATATTCTACAGTAACTCGCATATTTAGCTCTTGACCCACCGACTTCCCTACACACATATATCGCTAGAAGCATGGCCGTTTTCAAACGCGCTCTAATCTCAATTTTGCAGAATGAGTACGGTAACTCTCACAACGAACAGTTAGATCTTTGTGGATTTAATTTATTATTCTTACTTACAGTTCATTGAAATTAAAGGCGCATCACTTAATCGTTCCTGTGTTTCAAGGCGAAACTGCTACAGTACTAAGTAACCGATTTACGGAGGCCAGATTTTTTTACAGGTAGAGGAAGCTATGTGCTACACTCTGGTTGTCAATTACGATCAAATGTTTCGAATTTTAATCAGAGAAAGAGAGAGCAGGAGAGAGATAGAGAGAGAGAGAGAGAGAGAGAGAGAGAGAGAGAGAGAGAGAGAGAGAGAGGGAGAGGGAGAGAGAACTTGAAGACCCATCTGCAAATCGACTTCGAAGACAGAGGTAGTTGTATAGGTGAGTACGTAAAGGGCAAAGGTAATGGCGTGATAGACCTTTTAGATGATTGGTTCTCTGAATTCAATTGATCTTTGGAGGTTGCCTTCTGGATTGAATCATGAATCCGCTCGTTCAATTGTCGCATTTGAACTCTTCCGAATTAAAAGCTCTGAGTGTCGTTCTGCTATGTTTTGTTATGTATCAAGCCCAAGCCTGAGCCCGAATGAACCAATGCCTAGCAAGGCCAAATCTTGGCCTTGAAAATCCTAATATCCGAGTCTAACCTTTTATAACCTAAGCCACCAGTGCCAAGCTTAATCACCATGCCTAAACCTACTAACACCAGTGAACCCAAAAGTTTGGTCATGCTTAAACCTAAATGCTTCGGTGCCTAAAAGCCTATGCCCCAAAATTACTAATAACTGAGCCTAACTTAACCTAACACGGGTTCACAACACCACTGACACCCCTCGTTGTTTCATGCCCATAAAGGGTCACATTTTTGCCTTCATTTCGCCCGAAAATGTATCACTTTTTTCAATGCGACGTCCTTGTCATTATAGTTCATAGAACATCAGACAAGTCCCCAATTTCAAAAGAATGTGCACTTCTGAGCCATCGGAGGATCCTAATTTCTCTTTTCAATCATCTTCTGAGCATGAGTTCATTTTACACCCAATTCTTAGTAGTTCCTATTGAAATTTGTTCCGTTACTGATCTAAAACTATGAATAATTTACCCTCATTTGAAATTCATTTCGAAGAAAACAAAAATTCAAATTTGTGAGTGTTTTAAAAAATGTTAAAATCTGCGTCGTGTTGCCAGCAATGCACCAGCGCCAAGACTTAGCCTAAGCTTCAATGCACTAACTAAACTAATGCCAACCCTGATCCTAGAAGCCTTACCTCACATGTCAGCCTAATCGGAATAAAACTTCGTCTTATACAGTAGCGTTCAAAAGTTTAGAAAGTTTTTATTTTTGGTCATAACTCTTGTCAAACTCAACCAATCGACCTGATTTTTTGTCGGAGAACACATCAACTCATGAGAAATCTAATTTTGAAAAAAATCAGGATTACTGTAGCTACATTTTGATCTACAGCGTTTTTACGAAACCGCGACTTTTGAACTGATTTTTCACTTTCTTTTTTTTTATTTTTTTTGAAGGTTTTTTCCCGATTTTTTGTACTTTTTTCTTTCTATACTACTAACAATACTTTTTAAGTAATGGGAAAAGGAAAAGAAGTGCCCACCGACCAGCAGAAACTGATCATCGATACTGTCCTGTCAGGAATACGACAGAATCAAGTTGCACGAGTATTTCAAGTTCACGAAACCACTGTACCCCGAATTTTGAAAAGATTCCGAAAGTTTGGAGTTTTTGGAGTGTTGCCAAGATCAGGACGGCCACGGAAGACGACAGCAAGAGACGACGCACTGATTGTTCGCCATTCACGTCTCAATCCGCGTCTGACCGGAGAAGACATCAAGAAGGATATGGTCGCTGGAAACGTTGCCAGAGTCTCTGTTTCTACAGTCAAACGTCGTCTAAGAGCTGCTGGGTTATTTGGAAGACGTCCTTGTAAGAAGCCAATGATTTCTGAGAAAAACAGAAAGGCTAGAGTTGAGTGGGCAAAAGACCATTTGAGCTGGACCGTCCACGACTGGAGGAAAATCCTTTTTTCCGATGAAAGTAAGTTTTGTTTGTTTGGTTCCGATGGCATTAAGTATGTCAGAAGGCCAATCAACAGCCGGTTCAGTTCTAGGTACCAATTGCCCACGATGAAGCACGGTGGCGGTAGCGTCATGTTGTGGGGTTCGTTTAGTTACGACGGCGTTGGCCCATTGCACTGGATTCAGGGCAAAATGAATGCCAATGACTACAAGGATATTATTGTTAATGTTCTTGTACCATTTGCTGGTGCCAACATGCCGATTGGTTGGGTGTTTCAACAAGATAACGACCCGAAACACACTAGCCGTCTTGTTCGCGAATGTCTCCAGGATGAGGCTATCGATGTTCTTCCGTGGCCCAGTCAGTCTCCAGACCTCAACCCTATAGAGCACTTATGGGAAGAACTCGAGAGACGCGTTTCCGGCCATTACACATCCAATGCCGCGCAAAAATACGCGGTTTTACAAGAAGAGTGGAAAAAAATTCCGCGAGTCAAGTTGGAGAACTTGATTGAGAGCATGCCGAGAAGATGTAAAGCCGTCATTGATAATTTTGGTTATGCCACTAAGTATTAAGGTTTTAATAATGTTTTGATGTTCATTCCTTATCGATTTGAATTGTTACAACCGTTTACCATTATGTTTTTGAGTTTGTGGAAAATGTGTTTTTTATAGTGTCTGAGAATAAATTTTTTTATTTTTTTTCTCTTTTGGTCTGATTTGAATTCGTTTTGACATAAGATGTAATAATGTTTGAAGTATTACCATTCAAAAAATCAGACCGATAGGTGAGGTTTGACAAGAGTTATGGCCGAAAATAAAAACTTTCTAAACTTTTGAACGCTACTGTATGTCTAACAAATTATATCTTTCAATGTTTAGAGTATTTTGAATGAAGCATTCCCTATCCGACTAATGGGCCCTTGTGTTAGGCTTAGAGCTTAGTGGTCAAGGATCATGTTACATCTGAAAGAATCAAAACAGCAGTTTTCACTAGGGTACACTAGAAAATTCTTTGTTTTCGAAGTTTGTGTCCGATTCCCTGAATGAAAATTAACTAGTAATTTTACCCTGGTCAGCTTCATCTCAGCGAAAATCAGATTTCGATACCTTGTCGCTGAAAATTTGTTCAAAAATTCATGTTTTTCACAATTTGACACATGATTTCCTGAATCATCGCTGTTAATTGAGCCCAGGGGTATCATTTCTCGCGTAGGAGTCATGCAGTTTGTAGTATTATGTCATCACTTCGAAAATCATCTACAGGTACTTTTTGTACTTATTTCTGAAATCCCTATTGGAAATGTTGAATCATAGATATACACATGTAGTTCATTTTTTGTCTAGTCATTATGCTCCTTTTCGCCTGGTCTACTTCTTCTTCTTCTGAATTCATTATCTTACAGATGACAGACATTTCCAACTGTAAACAGATGGTGGAAATAGCGACTGACTTGTGGCTGAAAAGTGTGCTCTACATCTACAGTTTTCTATCCATCGCAGCACTACCAGTGATCGTATTTTCTGCGTATTATGTGATAAATACCACAATTTTTCACTTCAATACGAGAGCTCTGTTGCTCATGCATTTAGCTGCGTTGTTCATTCACTGTTGGTTTCGGTGAGATTTTTATTGCACACCACGAGTGGTGCCAATGGGCCTTAGATTTTTAGGTTAGGCTTTAAGTAAGACGTTAGGCTCAGGTTATACTTAGAGTAGGCTTAAGTTTTCTATAACTTCTATAACAACATTGTTTCTTCGAACACGATCCAAGAATACTCCGAAATCGGCAAAACACATTTCAGAGCTGTACTGTACATTATAGAATTGGTGAACTATCACAGCCATTGGCAAAGTGGTTGTGAGATAATTCCCGAGAAATATCGTTGCTTCTTCATTCGACTCTTTGTGAACATAGGAATATGCGTATTCGACTGGTCATCTTTCATGCTGCTCATAGAAAGAGCACTAGCGACGAAATTCAGAAAAAGTTATGAAGGGAGATGTCGCGTTTTTACACCGATTTTGTTGTCTGGACAGGTTTGAGCCTTGAGTCGAATTGTATTGAACAATAAGGTTCAGATTTTATTGAGTGTAGGACTTCTCATAATTTTCTACTGGAATTTCTCGATTCATGATGAGAGACTTTTCTGCCAGGTGAGTCTACAGTGTAAGACGCCGAAGGCGCACTGGTACATTTAAGTTTACGGTTTCTCAGTTTAGTTGAAAATTGTGGGACCAAATGAAATGATGGGTCTCCTAACGGCTTGAGAGCCTAGAAACCCCAAGTCTAACACCCTACATATAGTTTCTTCCAATTTTTCATCAGTTTTGATATCAAAAATGTGGTTAAACTCTCGATTTGAAAATTTTGCGAGTAAGAGATTTTTGACCTGATCTGACAGCAAGAGCTCAAGAGCGCCGAGGCGCGCTCGGCGCCTTACACTTTCTTTCCATACTGCGATAAACGGGCGAGGCAATCTATAGGGTAGATCAAACTTCAGTTACTGTAGTTCAAAAATTTTTATCTGCACGCAATGTGGTTTTTAGGCGGCCAATAGAGGAAGAATCAGTAACACTGTCTATGGTCATGTAGCTGTGAATACCATCCTAATCTTGACTATAACAGGATTTGTAGCACTTCGGAAGATCAATGAAGTTTGTCTTTTCCCCACAGAATCATGAAAAAAAACCTTACAGAAGCTTCGAAAACAAGAAATTCAATCAACCCTTACGAATCGATATCAACTCGATGAGAACATCCGTAGCATCGAGCTGATGGAAACGTTGGCCGTGTTGTACTTTGTTTTCTGTTCTTTCTACGGATTTTTCACTGTTTTCATAATCTTTATAAAGCAATTCCTCACGTTCCCGATGTATGTAGCGGCGATTGAAGGTGAATTTTATTCAGAACCTTTAAAATCAATAATTCCAGGTCTGGTTGTTTTACCTATCTACAGTATCGTTGTGCCGATCTTAATGTATAGAAAATTGAAGAATGTGGGTGACATTACAGAGATATTGGCTACGGTTTCTTTCAGAAAAAGACGAAAAGAGCAAAGGAGTTGAATTCTGTGATGAGAGTGTCGCAAGATGACTATTTCCAACATTGTGCTAGATTATGGACTTGATTTCATATTTTAATAAATATACTTATATTTTTAGAATAAGCATCAGCGGATGAATTTTTGGGTCAGGCTTACATCGTTAGGCTAAGGCTTGCATTGAGGCATTTATGCTTAGGCAGGGCGAGTAGGCTTACGCTAAGTCTAGGCACTGGTACATTTAGACATAGGCCTGGTGAGTAGGCTTAGGCTAAGGCTTTTCACTGGTACATTTAGGCATATGCATGGTTGTTAGGGATAGGCTAAGGCTTGGAACAGGTACATTTCGGCTTAGGAATAGCGAGCAAGCTAAGGCTTGCCACGGGTACATCGCTGGCACTACATGGTTTCTCTTACTAATCGCGTCCCGTTGCGGTCTGGCGTTGCGATCCGAATATAACGAAATGAATTTATTGAACACGGATATGTTTGGTATGAAACAACAAAGTTTTATTCTCTTTCTTCAAGCGGCTTTTTGTTTTTCCTGGCGACAACAATTGGATAGTCGTCGCTGTAGTTCAGCATACACTGAACAGGTGAGAAGAAGCAATTCCGGTCGTACCTTTTTGCCATTGGAAACATCTCGGTTTCCTCGCTGAAGAAAATCTTCTTGTTAAGCTTATAGTGATTCCTTTTGTTTTCGCTTCAAAGAAAAAGAGCCTGTGAACCGGAAAATTTTGAATTAAAACTGATTAAAAATGTCGCTTTTGTTTTTGACTAAAAGATTTTTTAGCTTAATTTGAGAAGTATTTAAAAAACAACTCGAGAGCCTAGAGAAATCTATTTTTAGAAACAATTTCTCGGCACTTTCTGGCCAAAAAAAAGTTTAAATTGAGAAAAGCAATTTTCCAGTGTTTTCTGGTCGAAAAGAAGTTGAAATTTAGAAATTTAAAAAACCAAATTCATTTTTTAAATATTTCATGGTCGATAAAATATACCTACCTATCAACACCCTCTGGTAATCGTTCATAGAAGATCCCAGCATAGACGGAAGTGACGAAAACGATAAGAAGAAGAGCAAGAAAAGAAGTGCTCATTGTTACCTCAAAATGTGTGGTATAATACAGTCGGTTTTCGTGGTCCTTTTATACCAGCAGATTGTCAATTAATTCAGATTCATTACATGGAGAAAATTAAATCGGAATTGGAAGCGGCCCTTTGAAGTGTGAATTTATTATCTATACAAAATGACGTTGAGCTTAATTAACCCAATAGACAGTGGGCGAGGTGTGAGTGATTGATGGTTGTAACTGAAAATTCAGAGAAAACCGCGTGGCTAGAATATGATTATGGCGCTGATTAAGTCTAATACTAGTGAGAATTCCTGGAGCACTTTACTTCCAGTTATCATAGTGCCTCTCAAGTTCTCATATCGAGCGAGACTTGGTTTTTTAAGTGTAAGATTGACTATTTTTTCAAGTCGGTAGTAAGAATAAAAAACTTTTCAAGTCGGTAGTAATAATTAAAAAAAAGATTTTCCTGAGATCATGAAATAGAATGACAGTAGGTAAGTTCATAATGTCGAACATTAAATCTGAAAAATTACCATAGAAGTTAATATGAATATTTTTATTGGATTGAAACATGTGTACTTTTTGTCCTGTGGTACTGCTATGAAATTTCAAATTTTAAAAAAAGCACAAAGAAAATTTGACCTCCCAAATATCGATTACGGTATACTTTCACACTTTCATACTTTCACGTTGTCTGAATATTTTAGAGAATCTAGTGAACCAGAAGTGACCTTACACTCTACCTGAATTTCTACAAGTTGGACGAATATTTTTTAATTTGCCTACTATATGATCTACATGTCACTGTACATATAAGACATAGCTTGAAAGTGGTAACAAGAACGCCGTTTATGTAAGACATGGCAATGTTGGACATGTACTGTGACTGACTATAGACAGTGAGAAAGGTCTCTCATGTCGGACATGAACTGTGACCATAGATGGTGAGAAAGATCTTTATGTCTGACACCTACTGTGACCGTAGCCATGTCGGACATGTACTGTGACCATTGACAATGCGAAATGC
>OZ022253.1:4784835-4802335 GCA_963978915.1 Caenorhabditis parvicauda
TGTGGTCTCATGAAAAAGTAGGATTTTTTGAAAGTAAAAATCGAGATAGCAAAAATAGCGGCCGTCTTAGAACAACCATTATTGGACGATTAAAGTATTGGTTAAAATTGGAAAAAAAACCAGTTTATTTAACGAATAAATTGGAAAAAAACGTAAATTTAACGATTAACTGCTTCTTTTAAATCTAAAAGTTCGTAACAATTCGTGCTCTCAATTCAATATTCCTAAAGTTGATATTTTCAGAACAAAAAAGAACATTTTGGTCCTGACTGGAGCCGGAGTCTCAGTGTCGTGCGGGATTCCGGACTTCCGTAGTAAAGATGGTATCTACGCTCGTGTGCGGTCCGAGTACCCGAACTTGCCCGATCCATCTTCCATGTTCGATATTAGCTATTTCAACAGAGAACCAGAGGCTTTCTACAGTTTCGCAAAGGTGAGATTTTTGTAGCATATCAGACAATATTTTCAAATTTTATCAATTTATCTGAAATTTTACTCATAATCAGTTTCTTTGTTGTCACGACTATGGAAACATACTGCAGTAAACACGGTTGGAAAGCAAAGCGAAGCGATGTATCGATAGAGTTGGTCAAATTTTAGTTACTGTAGGTCAAAAATTACTTTTCTTACCATTTTTCATCCCAGTAACGAATCGTAACAGAAAAATGTTTGAAGTAGGTAAAACTAATTGTTAGAACAATTCGCAACGTTTATAGAGATGAGAAAACGAGGAAAATAGGTTGAAACATTAACAAAAAATCGAAAATAAATACTGCTCTCCGCGTACTGTCTTTCGAAGCGGTTGGAGAGTATCCACTTATTCCAGGTACGCAATGTGTGAACTCATAGAACAATAATTTCCGATCGATTTTATAAAATTTGGGAAAGGATATTTAAAATTTTTGTATAAAGGAAGTTCCCGGATAGTGTTTTTTGTTACCTAGTTATTTAGATTCCTGGTAAATATCCTTTGCTTATTATGAGGAGTTGCGATATCAATGGGTGAGATGACTAAAATTATCCATTGAAAAAGTAAGGGAATCTCTTAAAAACATTCAGTTTTAAATCATCACAGTAATTTTCCGAAAATTCTAGAAATTAATATCGTTTCCAGTCATCTTTAGTTCAAAATTGTCGTTTTATTTCAGAGATTACTGAAAACAAGAGAAAATATGTGAAAACTGTCAAAAATGGAATAATTCAAGAATAACTTTCAGGACATTTTCCCAGGCCAGTTCACACCGTCCATCTCCCACCGATTCATCAAAGCCCTGGAAACGTCTGGACAGCTCCTCAGGAACTACACCCAGAACATTGACACGCTGGAGCATCAGACTGGTATAACTAGGGTTATTGAGTGTCACGGTTCGTTTTTTGAACTTTTAAAACAAATATGGCTTTCACTGCATTAAACGCAGTTGGAAAGTGCGAGCAAAGCTGGGCGATCTATAGAGTAGATCAAATTTCAGTTACTGTAGTTAAAAATTTCATTTTTCCTATCTTTTTTCACACCGGAGTCACACATCGTTACGGAAAATTGTTTGAAGTAGGTAAAACTCTCGTTTGGAACAGTCCGCAACGTTTATAGAGATGAGAAAACGAGAAAAGGGGTTTAATTGTTAGCTTTTAAAAATTGAGAATAGGCGCAACCTGATGATTTTTCTGAAAACTTGAACTCACGTTGAACAAGAATTCTCAAATATTGATTACAGAGAAAAAATCAATAACAATATTTTTCAGGATCGTTCTCAAAAGCAACATGTCAGAGCTGTAGAAGCAAGTTTGATGGAGATGTTGTGAAGGAAGATGTCATGGCCAAGGTATGTGAATTTTTCAATTTTTAAATAGAATTTTTAAATAAGCATTTTCTTCTCGAAGAAGTAACTATTTTTGGCATTTTTTGACCGTAGAGAGGTTTTTTTCCTATTTTAAGTTTGACTTGTTGGTTTTCCATATGGAACATTGTTTGTAGAACTTGCTTCTCAGGAAAAAAAAATCTAGTTAGACCTAGAAACTTAGGTATAAGACCTGCAAAAAGTGAAAAAATAAATGGCAAGACCTAATTCAGAGGTTAGCAAGTCTTATACCAAGGTTACAAGGTCTTGTATAAATTTTACCAGGTCTTACATGAACTTTAGCAGGTCTTATATGAACATTACCAGGTCTTGTTTGAATATTATCAGGTCTTTTATGAATATTAACATGTCTTGTATGAATGTAACCAAGTCTTATATGATTATTCCCAGGTCTTGTACATCATGTATGAACATTTTATTAAAAAAAAAACGATGAACAAACATATAAAGAATTTTCAAAAACGGAAGTCGGAAGACGGAAGTGAAATTTTTTTCACGGAAGTCGGAAGTCGGAAGTGAAAAAAGGGCGGAAGTCGGAAGTCGGAATTCCGTGCAACTCTGATCCGTAGACACAAAAGTGAAAAACTTACATGATTTAACTGTGTTACACTTGACGTTCCTGATCGCAGAACCAATGTTCAACGTTATGTTCTGGAACTGAAGATGGCATGGGTAGGCTTTTATTACTTCCTGAAAACATTTATATTCAAAATTCATGATGTTAAAAAAACCTTATCAGTTACATAGTCAGCTTGCTCCTCGGATTCGAACGTGACAAATCCAAAACCTTTCGACTAGCCAGTTGATTGTTTTGACTTCCTTGACCGTGAAAAACTGCTCAAGTGCTTCTTTAGTTCTCTTTCCGTTGTCTGAACGCATATTCTACTCGATTTTATGTGATTTACATTATGCGGAAATTTCGAACCAGCCACAAAAATTCTGTTGATGTGACTAGGTAAGTGACCGTTTCGATATGTTGCGAAGAACGATTTTAGTGAAGATCTGAGCATTGAAAACGCATGTAAACTTTCAAAAATTGAGAAATGAATGAGGTGCAAGATTTTCCATTTAAATTTACAGTCTAGAACTTTTGGAAAAATAGAAAAACAGAAAAAAGAAGGAACAAAGTAATGAGAAGGAATGAGGAAAAAAAGAAATTTGAATCCTAAACATTATCAAGACCTGAAAACTTAATAATAAGACCTAGTAAGTTAGGATCAAGACGTGAAAACTTAATCGTAAGATCTTATAAGGTCTTATACGGCAGAATACCAGGTCTTATACAACAATATGCAGATCTTATGTGGAGGTTACAAGGTCTTATTCTTAACTTATCAAGTCTTATACAACTCAATGTCTTATACCAAGGTTACAAGGTCTTATATGAACATTATCAGGTCTTATAAAAGACCTTGGTGATGCAAAAATTGATTCCTGAGAATACTCCACGTTTACTAGGTCTTATACCAAGGTTACCAGGTCTTATAATATTCAAGGTCTTATGTGGAGGTTACCATGTCTTATTATTAACTTATCAAGTCTTATACCAAAGTTGCCAGGTCTAACCAGATTTTTTTTTCCTGAGTTGAATTGTGCTTTTAGTTACGGATATGATATCTCTTGTAGGAAATTCGGAAATTTTTTTTGATTAAAAAGGAATAATTGGACATTAATAAGCATTTTTAATGTTTTTCAGAAGATAATTCTGTCGTTTTCAGAAAATTTCAACACGAATCTATCATTCTGCTCTGAGTATCACTGAAAAATATAGAATTTTGACCTCAAAAAAGTAGAAAATAGTCGAAAAGTTTTGGATTCCAAGACTTTCATAGGATTTTATAATGTATTTCAGAGAGTTGCCCACTGTCAAGTCTGTAAAGTTGGAGTCATCAAGCCGGACATCGTCTTCTTTGGAGAGAATCTCAGCCCAGATTTTCATCGTCAGATGACCATCGACAAGCATGAAGTCGATCTGATTGTTGTTATCGGTAAGATTTCCGTCATTGTATTGAAAATAGAACAAGGGACCGCCCCCTTTGCTCCGCCCACTTTTCGCGAGGCATTTTCATTTCTAATGTGCACATCTACCACGGTAGATGGAGAGAGAAATGAGGTCCCTCACGTCACAATTATTATTTTCACGTCTTCAATCTTTTTTTGCGCCTACAGAAGTTTTAATGATATTTCACGTTCTGAAAACTGTTTCTTTTCTTCCGGAGAAGATATCAACCAAAAATGAGAGATTTTTCATTTTCTCAAAAATTTTGACTATGCGGTCTTGCAGTGCGGATGAAAATTTCCGGAAATGTTAAACCTTTGTTTGGAAGAACTTCGGCCGACCTGTTTGTCAAAGAAAGAAGAAACTGCTAACTTTAATTGGAGCGAAGTTATTAGAACTCGAAATATACGAATTTCTAGCTAATTTTTTTGGTTAGCGATCTTTAATTTTTCTTTTCGAAGTTTGCATTACCTTTGCGGGGGGTATGACACGTGAAATCTTTTACCTTCCGTATCCAGACCCCTGGTATACGACATTGGGTACCAGTTTCGAGTCAAAATGGACGTAACTGAACCCAAATAGACCAGTACGTCTGCGGTGTTTAATGATGTGTTTGGTTTATGACTCGAGGCTTCATAAAAAGTTGACGGCAGACCCATAGGTTTTCTTACATGAATCATCAGAAAGAAAGAGAAAGATGGTTGTACCAAAGGTTTTGGCGCGTTTGCAATCGAGCGTCGCGAGGAATTTGCTGTCATCGAATACCGTAATTCACCTTTTCCAGGTTCCAGTCTGAAAGTCCGCCCTGTCTCCCTAATCCCACACAGTATCGATCAAAATATCCCACAAATTTTGATCAACAGGTAATTTTTGATCATTAAAATACAGTATGTTTTTCAAGTTTGAAATAGGAAATGGTTAACGAATTTGTTGAATTTTTTTAAAAACCGTCAATTTGACGATTAATTGTTTTTGTTAAATTGCTGTTTTTCAAAACCCTTCATAAAAAATCTTCATAATTTATTCTCGTTCAATTCTGCATTTTCAAGATCAGTGACACCAAAAATTATCAACGGATTTGTTAAATTGGAAAAAATAATGATATGAGACAAAAATGCTGGATTTTAGTATGATCTGCTGTCTATGACTGTGGCAGTTCCTTATTCCTCTTTATGACTAATCCGAGTCAATGTATCTCACAAAAAGATGTTACAAAAATAACATTTCCTCATTTGTTTTTTCAGAGAATCACTCCCTACCTTCTACCCCGACATTGAACTTCTCGGTAACTGTGATGACATTGTTCGTGAGATCTGTCTTTCCCTGGGTGGAGAATTCGCAAAGATGGTTGAGGACTACGATAGAGGTGAGTGATCAGAATATCCAGAGAAAATTACCGAAATGAAAGGCGAAACGTTGATTTTTGCCTTGAAATGAGTTTCAGAATTCATTTCGAGTATGTTTTCTAGAAAAAAAACGATGAGAAATAGCAAGAAACATGTTGGAGTTTATTTTTGTCTTTTTTCTCGAGAAAAATCTATGAAAAACAAAAAAAAAACACTTGAAGCTGATACAAAGAACTTTTTGTACATTTTTTTTAATTTTCTAATGAGTTGACGACATTGAATACGAAAATAATATCCGAATTTCTGAAATAAAACTTGTTTCGAAGTCGGATTTTTTGAAAAGTGTGAAATTTTGATAAGAAAATACCAACAGAAACATTTTCAGAGACTGGAAGCAAACCAGAAATTCAAAAGAATAGAAAACGGAGAGCGATCGAGATTGAAGAGTTCAAAGAGGTAATTTTTATGATTTATTGATTAACTTGAAAAAAAGTGTGTTTTCAGTATATCAAATGATTGTTGTGATTGTGAGAAACAATTTTGAAAATAAAAAGTTTCAGATCATTCGAAAGGAAGAAAAGGAAGAAGAAGCAGATGAAAGTGAGGAGCCAGACGCGAAGCGACTGAAACTGAGTAATCTCTACAAGAGACGATTTGTGAACATTGCCAGCAAGATCCCAGAACATTCCTATGTCAAGGTAAGTGTTTCTAAAACGGCTGACCGCAACGCACATCTCCCTGTTTATGTGTCGAGGTGACGACAGCGGCGAAAATGAGAGAGAGAGAACAGAGACAATTCACGGTTCGAGAGGGTTTTTGTGTAGGTTTACGGGGCGTGTGAGAGGGAGTGCGTGAGGGGAATAGGCGCAGACGCGGTGAGACAGAGTGAAATTGTTGGAAAAAAATTTAAATTGTTTGGGAAAAAAATTTTTCCTGGAACAACTTCAAACGTTTGAAAACATTCAAAAATGAGAAAATTGAGTTGCCTTTGTTCATTTTCTAACTAAAATGTTTTTTTTGTTTTTTTATTCACCACTTAACACACCTTTTTTCTGTTTTATGTTCTATGTTTTCTCTCAGTTTGTTTCCATTTTGAAACAAAACAAAAATAAATGAATAACAAAAGGAAAAATGAGAAACATATGTGTGAAGTAGTAAACGGAAATTTGACAATGTTCTAAAAAGTGTTTAGTTGGAAAAGGAAAGGAGGAAACTAAATTTGTATTTTTTTTAACGTTTAGAGTAAGTTTGAAGAAAAATTGAGAGCGATCGCTCAAGTTAGAAGGGAGTTATCGTCGAAAGTAAAAGATGCTTAATTTTTGTTCGCTACGGTATTTCTTGTACTTATCGAACTGGAAATTTCAAAAATCAAGGGGGACCGCTACGGGTCGGAACAGTGTGTCCTCATGACAACATGTTCGTTTTTAGACGGATGCAAGAACGACTGTCTTCCCAGGAGCAGAAGTCTATTACGACTCGGAGTCAATGTGCGTCCACCGACCGGAACCAATGTAAGATTTTATTTGATTTTGAATCAGAAATGGAATGATCTAGTTGGGAAGTGTTGATTTGAATGTGTGAAAGTGCGACAAGATATGTTGAAAAAACATTTGCAACCTAATTCACATAAAAACAGTGATTATTTAATCACAGGAATGAGAAAACGAGAAAAATAGGTGAAATAACATAAGCAACGGTCGAAATGAAGGAATGAGATGAGTGCGATTCGCGGGAAAGCGGCAAAAGCGGTTGCGGATATTTTTTCATTTTCAAATGAAGGTGCTTGTTATATCTATTCTGAATGAGACTCTGAATGTCTAAATGCACACCGCGGCAAACGCAGTTGGAAAGTGTAAGCAAAGCAAGTCGATAGAATCGGTCGAACTTAAGTTACTGTAGTTCGAAAAATTTTACTTTTTTTCCGTCCCAGATTCACAAATCGTGGCGTAAAAATGTTTGAAGTAGGTAAAACTATCGTAGGGAACAGTCCGCAACGTTCATTATTTCAAGTGAAACGTTTATTGAAGTACAAACACTTTCTAAAATGAAATCGGAGGTCGGCAAAGCGGTTGCGAAACGGTTTCATTGTCTTATACCTTTGCCGAGGTGTGAAAAGTGTCAATTCATAGTGAAACGAAGTCCTTCAGGTCAGTAGTAGTTCTTGTACGAGCCTCGTTTTTTTTTGTTAAATGTTGAAAATATGGTTAAAAGATAAACAATTTCGCAAGCACAGAACAAAACATGAACCGAAAATTGGATCAACAACAATATCCCAATACGGATATTTTGCGTTTAACATCAATTAAAGAGTAAAAATGATGGTCTCTGAAGAATTCTGCAAATACAGAAGATTAAAAGAAATTCATAAATGGATCAACAACAATAATACTTTAAGGCATCATGATCTGGAAAGTGACGATGACGACAGTGACGATCAAGGATCTGACGTCAGCAGCTTATCCCTCAAAAGTTGCTCGGCGCTGCCGGATGTGAGTTTAGAAGTGTTTTTTGAAAAAAAAAACAGTTTTACGTTCCGCTGCAGTTTTAACACTAAAGGGCGAAAATATCTTATTTGATTATTTCTCTCTCTCGAAAAATATAACAATGCGGGAAATCTTTGGTCCCTCTCAAAATCGACATTCATAAGCCTTGGTAATATCCATGTAACTTTAGTGTAAGACCCAAGGGGATGAAATTCAATAAGTTTTACATGATTTTTCGTCAAATTGGATTTGGAAACTAGATGATTCATTTTTTAAAATCGTTAATTTAAATATTAATGGTTCCGATAATAGGAAAATTCCGTTTAAAGGATTTTGAACGATGTTTTGTTTTATCAAAACTTTTAATCTTTTTTATTACATTTATGCAAAAATTTAATCGTTATATTGAAGATTTTTCCACTTCCAACGGATCCAATAATCGTTAAAATGAATTTGTTTTGAAGATTTTTATCCGATTTTGTACATATTAGGCTGGACTAATAATAATTCAAGTTCTGAACGAAATTAAGAAGAATAAGTTCCAGGTCTGCAACGACATGGAAATCGACGTGGGAATCGGAAGCGAATCGTGTCACGCGAACATGATGTTCGACTGCTCACGGGTCATCTCCAGCGCGGACTTCAAGGACTTTGCGCGGTCCATTCTCGACGACTCCCAGGAAGCTGATTTTGGTGAAGATTCTCTTTGAAAAGTGCTAGAACATTGAAATTTGGGTTTTTGAGACTATCCCGATCGCTTCTATTGTTGGATTTGAATAAGAAAGTTGAATTCTAATAACTAAAATGTATCTTCCGATAGAAGTGATCGCTCTAATTTTTAAAAAGTCGATCGTTTTTTTTTTTGGAAAATAAGAATCATTTGATAAAAAAGCGATGTTTTTTTTTAGAAAATGAGAATCTTTTTAAAAAACTATCGTTGATAAAAATCATTTGAAAAAAATTTAAAAAAATGATCAATTTTTTAAAAAGAAAACTAAAAAAACGATCGATTTTTTGTAAATCACAGCTCCGATAACCATTTTGTGACAAACTTGTTAGATCCATTTCCAACTTTTTTGCCAGTATAATACTAAAAAAGTACAAGAAAGACGATGTATGTATCGATTTTTGATTCAGATTGGAAAAAATGGATCAATAACTGAATTCACAAAGTGGGATATGGTATGGTTGGAGTGATTGAATTCAGGGTAAAATATGATTAGACCTTGTCGGTGTAGAGTGTATCAAATTTGTTCATTCCAAAAGTGGGCGTGTCGGGACGACTCGTTTTATAAAATTTTGATACACTGTGACGTCTAGCCAGATTTTTCCCAAGAACTATCTGACAATACCAAACTCCACTTTGTTTGTTACTAGATTACCAATTTTGTTTTTTTTGTATTCACAATATTCGTCCGATTGAATGGAATCCAATTGTACTATTCCTTTTACGATACTCCTGTAAACTAATTCAGAAATTTAACATGTTCAATCAAAGATTTTTATTATTAACACTATTGATTTCGTTTCTTGTATGAAGGCAGGTCCTTCTTCCATATTAACCCCTGAAGTATAATTGATAAATAAATTTTTGCTTTTTAATGTTTCGGGTCGTAGTTTACAACAGATAGAATGAAAATCATCGTTTCGTTTGATTATGAGCCTCCATTCTGAAGTTATAGGTCTTTCAAAGTCGATGTCGAAAATGGCTCAACTTCAACACTCTGTAACTCGAGTTCCCGAATAGTTCTGGATGAATCGCCAGCAGAAATGGAATCAGAATTTTATTCGAAATCTAAACAGGAGACTAGTAACTACCAAAATCATACAGTGAACTAATCCTTGATCCCTCGCGATTGTTCAAATTTATCCAGCTCTTTTTGAATCAAGTCGTCTGCTTCATCTTTTACCTCGACAACTTCTTTGACCTGTAAAAATCAAGTTACTCATGAGTTCTATCTCTGGTGTAGTGGGAACAACTTTAGTTTTCAACCGGGAACATCCAAGTTCGGATCCGGTAGTCAGCACTTTTTTCGCACGATGGAGCAGTCAAAGCGAAACCATCTTCTAGAAACAGCTAGGAGAAAATTGGGAAATTCTTCATAAAAACTTTTTTGGTGTAGTTGATATATCATTTGTATTTAACATTTAACCAGAGCTCTGTCATTCAACAAAAACGGGCTGGCTTACCTCCGGAACATAAAAAGTCAGCATATTTTCAATACCATTCTTTAAGGTGACTGAAGAGCTCGGGCATCCTGTACACGATCCCTGGAAGAACATTCTTTGAAATAAATAACTTCTATTTTTTCGAAATCGAATTTTTCGAGAATCAACCATTGAATTTTTATTGACTATTTCCACTTGATTATAAACTGCTTTTCCATTAAAAACTAATCAATTTGAGTCAAAATTATTCATTTTAAAATGTCAAAATCTCAATTAATGTCATTTTAATCATCAATAATTTAATTTCAAAAAACATCATTTTATTATAATTTATCGATAACTTTTTTTTCTAAAAATCAATTTGAGTCAAAATTAATCCTTTTGAAAATTTCAAAATTAATTTCACTTCAATTTAATTACCAATTAATTCAAATTCCAAATAAACCTGCAGCTTCAATTTAACAACTCCATCTTCAAACCCAGCGAAGATAATGTCACCACCATCTTCTTGCACCATTGGGCGAATTCGACTCTCCAATATTTCTTTGATCATGCATACAATTTCATCGTCTTCTGAAATTGAATTTCAATAGTAAAAGTTAAATTTTCAGTTTTTTTTGACAATTTTCCAACCTCAAAATCAAAAATTTGGCTTTAGCCCACGGATTCTTCGATTTCCGACCGGAATAGAGGCTCAGAATCCCATGAGACTAAGATTTCTGTTCAATCTAAGCCTCCTTGAAGGTATCATAACAAGCAAAATTTTGAAAAAAATTGCGACTTCAAATTCAAAGAATCCATTTTTTAAAATTTTGAGCTCAAATTTCTTTTTTAGAATCGTACCGAAACAGAGAAGCGGATAGAATCGTACAATCAAGCTTTCAACAACTTTTTCCGACCGCAAAATCGAAAGAATCCATAAGCTATATCCTATCTCTCTCTCTCTCTCCTCCCTCTCTCTCTCCCTCTCTCTCTCTCTCTCTCTCTCTCTCTCTCTCCCCCTCTCTCTCTCTCTCTCTCCCTCTCTCTCTCTCTCTCCCTCTCTCTCTCTCTCTCTCTCTCTCTCTCTCTCCCTCTCTCTCTCTCTCTCTTTCTTTCTTTCTCTCTTTCTTTCTTTCTTTCTTTCTTTCTTTCTTTCTTTCTCTCTCTCTCTTTCTTTCTCTCTCTCTTTCTATTTCTTTTCATAAAATTACCTTCTTCAACAACATCACTGCTAGAAGCTTCACCCTCTTTGACGGCTTCTCTCCCAGATTGGAGAAAATCCGTGATCGTGGAGAAAATATCCGGTCTCATCATTGCCCAGTCTACGTCTTCTCCCTAAAAATTCGGATTCAGATTTTTTTTGACTTCAGAATTTACCAATTTCGTAATCGTGATGAAATCCTCCCCGATGAAGATCGACTTGACTCCTTCGACTCGGAAAAGACGTCTGCAATATTTTTTAAATCAATTTTCAATACTTTTTGTTTCCTTGAAATCTGAAAAAAATTCGTACTTTCTGACTTTCAGTTTCTTTGAAAATTAGAAAAAAAAACATAAATTTCCAATTATTTTTATTAAAACTTCCGTAAAAATAAGTTTTTTGCAATTTTTTCTTCTCTTTGCGATTTTTTATATTGTAAAATATTTTCAATAAAATTTCTTTTCTTTCAAAAATAAGTCCAAACATCTATTTATTCGTTTAAAAATATGGTCTTTTTTCTCCAAAAATAATGTTTTAACCGATTTTTTTTAATTGCTGAATTAAAGTTTCAAAAATAGGTATTTGAAAAACCCACTGAGCAAGAGGGCTATGCTTCGCAGCGCCTACTGAGGCAAAGTCATGAGTTCTTGGCTCTTTCAGCAGTTGTTGTCCTGGCAAGAACTTCAGTGACAGAGGGTTCGGCGTTTCTTGAACTTGGATGTAGAGTGATCGCACTGAAAAATACATTCTCATGAAAGTTGAAGTATGTTCTTTTTAAAAATGAATCTGAGCGTTTGATAAAATCACATTAATAATAAAACAAAGGGACCGCCTCCTTTGCCCCGCCCACTTTTCCGGAGTCATTTTCATTTTTAATGTGCACATCCACCACGGTAGATGGAGAGAGAAATGAGGTCCCTCACGTCGGAATAATTATTTTCATGTCTTCAATCTTTTTTGCGCCTATAGAAGTTTGAATGATGTTTTCGGTTCTTACAGCTTTTCCATTTATTTCGAAGAAAGAATCTTTTTTTGCTGTTTTCATGAATTTCTGTTTTTTGACTTTTATTGAAACTGACAATTCTCACAATCAAGATACACATTTTTAAAACTTCAAAAAATTCAATTTATAACTGAAAATCATCACTTTGAATCTCGCCATGATGACAAATCAACTTTTTTTTCCTTTAAAATAATAAAAATTACCAAATCTCGTCCACGATCTCGGCTTGACGTTTTTGAACATCTGATTGTCATTATTGAGTTGGGTTCTTTTCGAAATGATAATCTTGGAAAAAAATACCACTGAAAAAAAGCCATTCTCTCCACAATTAAAGCATTCATTTTCAAAATAAAAAACGCACAAAATTCGGGATATATTATATAAATATGAGGCCATGTGTTTACCATATGAAAAACCCTATCGTGATTCCCAAGTCGTTTGCCTTTTATACATGACCCCAGTTACATCTAAAAAATAAAACAAGATCAAAAGAGAGAGTGAGAGAGAGAGAAAGGACCCATACGTTTTGTTTTTGAACACGACGGTAAACTTCAACCATGCTTACCGTCGTGATGGTGGTGGTAAAATTGAAAAATAAAGTCCAGGAGACTCAAGATTCTGGAATTTTTGGAAATATCAACATTGGAACGGAGAAAAGAGTTGAGCGGAACAGCCAAACTTGAATCCTACTTTACTATCTTTTTCAGGTGACAGGATCTTCCTGCAATATCGCGAGACAAAAACGCTCCAACCCGTCCGATCTTACAAGTCGAGCAACGTCGGGCACAGTTGGTATTTGGATTGGGCCTTTGCTCCGCTCAACAAGAATGGGAACTCATCAGTTGACATGACATACAGTTCGCATTAGGCACGATTGAGAATGTAAATATAGACATGTATGAATGTGTGTGTGTGTAGGAAAAACGGCAAAATTGGAACTGTTGTTGATGACCTATTGGTGGTGAATATATGGTGAAACCGTCTTGGAATGGTGCCAGTTTATGAACCTAGTTCGCCCACCAGTTCGCCTGATCGGCTGCCTTCTTGGCGTCAGCGTCGAACGACCACAGATTGAAGCTTCTGGAATTTTTTCCTAATGTTTAATTTTAAACGTTTTCATTGAACTTCAAAAATTCCAAAATCTTACGGTTGCTGATATCCAGCTTGGTATGATGCTGCCGCTTCCGCTTCCGCGCGCTGCTGCATGCTCTCACGCTGGTACTGCTGGTGAAGGGTCATTCTCGGCTTTGGAAGACCTGGTGGAAGTGCCTGAAACTTCATATTGTTATCTGACTAATTCTCTGCTTCACAAGCCACGCCCACTTTTTTGTTCATTTTTATAGAAAAATGTACACTGAACTCTTTTCTCTAGAAAAAAAACCATGATAGCAAATGGAATGGAATCTGCGCTTCGAAAAGTGACAATTCCAATGATGGGAAAACGAATATAAGAAACCTTTTTGAGAAAAAACAAAAAAATGATGCTAATTTGAGGGTTCGAACTTTCGCATTGAACAGTGACAGATAGGAAAAGGTATACAAAACTTTTTCATCAAAAAACAAAAATCATGCTGGTGAGTGAGATCGAACTCGCACTTTGAATCGTGATAGTCAAACGTGCTGACCACTACACCAGAGACCAAAATTACCTGGAAGCCTGGTGGAGGGCCAGATGAGTAGTTGGAACTCGACGAGGTCGGTGGTGCCTGTGGTTGTCCGTAGACCAACGGTGCCTGCTGTTGCAGTTTGGCTGCTCTCGCCTAGAAAAGTAAAAGTGCTCAATGTGAAAATCGATATTTCTAATTTCATCGATCATTAATATTTTCGGTGGAAAAACGCGTTTTACTCACAAAACTAGCCTTTCAAACTAACTAAATAATATCAAGCGAAATCGATAATTTTGAGAGCAAATTGCATCGAAAAAAAACCGAATTTTTAAAAAAGTATTTTAAAAAACGGCAGAAAACGAGAGAAAAACCAAAATAATTGTAGTTAATTATAGTTAGGGTTTAGGAAACAGTGAGACCCCAATTTTCCTGTGGATCTGTATAAGCACGAACTGTAGACATGGGTTATGTCGAAACTTGGGGTCCCAAACTTTCCTAAGCCTAGAAAAAACCAAATCAAGCCATTTTGGCCATGCCTAAGCCTAAATGCACCAGTTCCAATGGTGATCTACTACGGGCCACATCTCCATGTTTACTGCTTAGAGGTTCACGGACTCTAACACACTCCAACGGTATCACACTGTCTCGCCGTGTCTGCGTCTCTCCCCCTCACGTACTCTTGCCCTGGCGATAACAAGATCTGGCAGCAGGAACTACAGTAACTTGCAAATTTTACTTTTAATTTTTGTGTAGAATTTTCGAACTTTTTGATTTCGAGCATAAAATTTGTACAAGACATTTGGAAAGTATTTTGAACACTCGAATAACCATACGAATAATCATTGGGAATGATAAGTTTTTTGATAAAATAAAAACAGAATATCGAATAGCTCCGTAAACCTACACAAAACACTCTCTAACCGCAAATTGTTTCTGTGATCTCTCATTTTCGCCGCTGTTCTCACTTCGGGACATAAACAGGGAGATGTGTTAATTATATGCTGTAGAAACGACGCAAATAAGTCTTTTCTCATTGTTCAGTGTCATTTTTTAAAGCAAAAGCGTGCAGGTTGAGAAAGTGCAAACAAAAACCATGTGAGAGTGCTGCGACTGGTGCTGGACCTGATTCTGTTGCTTCTGTTGATGTTCCACCTGAGCCTTGGCCTTCGCCTGTAAGTCACTTCCTCTCCGTCTGGCCAGTCGAGTCGAAACAAAAAACACGTTAAGCAAAGTGCTAGTAAGGTGAGGTTCGATCAAGATACCGTGATAGCGGATACTGTAGTCACGACATGACAATACAGTATCACAGGGTACTTTAGAAAGATCAAGATACCGTAGTACTGGATACGGTAGATAGATCAAAATACAGTATCACAGGGTACGATAGATCGATCGATCGACACTATTGGATACTGTACCATAAAACTTTCGAGCGAACCTCAAAACTACCACTTTCAAACGTTCTAGACAGTGCAACGAGATAAACACACAAGAGCATTAGGGTAAACGTTAGCAAGCATCAATTTTTGATTTGAAAACATTTTTCGGATTTTTTAAAATTGCGACATCTCACAAAATTTTAATAGGAAATTCTCGAAAATCTATTTCTAGGAACAAAATTACGTCAGTTCTCACAAAATAGCAGAGAATTCAGTTTTTAACTCGAGTAAATTTTTTCTTTCGATTTCCTGACTCAATAATAAAAATTTTTCGAAGATAAAAGAAAATATTCTTCGAGAAGCGGAGAACACACTTTTAAAAAGCACAAACTCCTAGCCAAAATCGTCAAAATCAGTTCTACAATTGGGACAACCTCAATTCTCATGAATATTATTGGAGAAAATATAAAATCTACTTTAATACGCGAAAAACTTAATTTTTTCATTAATTCCTGACCGTAACGGGAACAAACCTCATCATTGACTTGAATATTATGAATTTTAGGGTTGAAACCATAAAAATCTTCAGAGTTCGGCTTTTACAAGGTAAATACTCACCATGTAGTCAGTGACGAAGGAGTTGGTGTGGTAAGCGTTGAAAACACTGGCCGAATCGAAAGAATCCGTGGTCGGTGCAAACTTCTGGATGTCGTCGAGCAACGATGACTGGTGGGGGGTCGGAGTCTGGTAGAGGAGGTTCTTCGACTGTTGGTTGGCTGCTTCACGGTGAGAAAGAAGCTGGGCGGCGAGCTGGAAAAAGTTTTATTTTTATTTTAATTTGCCGTTTTTTTCAAATTTAATTTCTTTCAGTCCTAATAATACAAAAAAACCGAGCGGTGAGGCGGAAATTGAATTTTCAAGTTTTTTAAAATTTTCTGCGGCTAGTCTTCTCTTTTCTATCATTTCTAGTAATAACATTGCATGCTGAGCTGAGCGGCGAGCGGAAGAAATACTCCATTTCCTGGCGGAAAACGGCAGAAATAATCCGTTTTTTGCTGCAACCGAAAGAAAAAGTCCAATTTTTGGGGGTAAGCGGAAGAAGTACACTACTTTTGAAGGAGAAGGGAAGAAATTTTTCATTTTCCGGCGGTAGGCGGGAGAAAAAATGTTTGGCAAAAGAGGAAGAAGTAAATTTTATGGGAGAAGACGGAATTCTGCTTGATTGTGATGTGAAAAAGTCAATTCTCAGAATAATACCTGGTTGATGTGATTGTTAGCATCCTGCGGAGTGGGTGCTTGGACTGGCTTGTTGGCTCTCGGGAAGATGCTGCTCTGCGCAGAAGTTGGTGGTCTAATCGGCTGCGGTTGCGGTGGGGTCGGTGGCTGCTGGGCCAACTTCTCGTGGTTGAGAAGACTTTCCAGAATGTCGACCGGGCGAGTCCAATCGGAATCTGTGTGCTGCGTGGAGTCGAGTTGGAACATGTTACCCCACAGGGATGGCTTCTCAGTCTTGGCGGTCGTCTGGTTGGTCCAGAGGTCTGAGATTTGGGAATCTGAAATGGAATACGTGGCATTGTAACGCGGTCGCTGCGAGGCGGTTTTCCAGACGTGCAAATAATTAGCAACTAAATGGGTAGAAATGTTGGAAATGACAATTTATACAAAATCTACAGCTTATTCCGGTAGTTTCTACTCATATTAAATACCAATGAAGTTATATTCACGAAAAGAGCAAAAATCTATCGCTCTCAACAAATTCATGATTTCTTGGTAAAAAAGTGAACTTCGTCACTCTATACAACGTATACGGATTACTTAGGTTGTTTGAAGTCAATTTTTATGTAAATAAAGTGATTTTCATTCTAAACACCAAAATGTTATTGTTTTCAATCATCAGACCTCCCAATTTCGCGATTTTTCGGTACAAACATGAACCAAGCCACTCTATACGTAATCTACAGTTGATTCTGGCTGTTCTTACTCGATTTTATCACATTTTCAACTGCAAAAAACTTAGAAAATGTTCCATAAAAAACATACCCGAGAAGAGACTTTCGAAGGCCGGTACTGGTTGAATCGGTGGGTGAGAAGAGTCTGTTCCAGAGATCGTCAGAGGCTGCGGACTCTTCGCAGGCGCGCGTTGCGGCACGGTCGGTCCGGTTGGTCCGTTCAACTTCTGTGAGGTGATTTTGTTGTTGAGAACACAAAAACACTCGCTTCGGATTTACCCACGATCAATTAACACAGTTCCCTACGTTTTTCGTTATTTTAGAATCGCTCTTCGAAAATCTTCTGGAACATGATAAAAGTAAAATTGATCTTCACCGCAATTACAGTATCCTACAGAAAATTACAGTATAACAGCCGTACCACTCCTACACATTTCTACTGGGGAAAACCAGATGAAGTAAGATAAAAACAGCTGGTTTTGATGCATAACTCCTGTGAGATCTTCGTAATAACCTGACCAGAAAA